>PVIC010005682.1:21376-56929 GCA_004025085.1 Thryonomys swinderianus | reverse complement strand
GGAAGGAATAAATATGATACAGAAAGAAAATAAAAGAGCATGTATAAGGGGGGAGGAGGGGGGAGTGGGTAGGGATATGGGTAAAAATGAGAATTAACTTGTGGCATATACTGGTACAAATTTCCCAATGTTATATGTGATTTTGAGATGTATATAAATTGTACCAATAAAGAATTCAATTAAAAAAAAGAAAAAAAAATTCCTATTAACGCTTGTTCTATTGAGAATGGAGCCCAATTACATGTTAGAGTCTCTCTTACCCTATTGAAAAAGTTCCTAGTCATGGTTGTAATCCAAGCTCTTTATGAGGCTGAGGTAGGAGGATCATGAATTCAGCCTAGGGAACTTAATGACATTTGAAGAAATTGTCTCAAAATAAACAACAACGTGAACCTTGCTTTGATTCCTAGTACCACACACACACATACACACAAATAGCTCTTAAAGCAAACTTTCCTTCATTGCTTTAGTTTCTGTTTGGATCCATTTTTTCTTTGCTAGCAACTTTGGCTGTGAAATCATGTACCCTGTTTTGCCACATTCCATTGTCCAGAAGCCATCACTGGATGCAGATATATTCATGAGAGAGTCTTGTACAGGTGTCTACACCAAAGAGCAGGAAGGTGTAATCCTGAAGGCTGTGTGTGACATCCCTAAAGTGACCATGACCCCTCTTTCAGGGACCAATTCACTGTGACCCTTTTCGACCCAGCTCTGACTAAGTGGATAGTCAGGGCTGTGTGTGTGTTTGTGTGTGTTACTTGGGAACTAAACCCAAGGTTACATCCTCAACTTTTTTCTTATTTTTTATTTGAGATAAATTCTCACTAAATTGCTAAATTTCTCAGGCTGGCCTCAAACACACATTCTCCCAGAATGCTGAAATTACAGGTGTGCACAACTGTTGTCATCACAGAACTGCACATGGGAGGGTGAGGTGCAGAGTCACACAAGCACACCAGACTCTGGAGAGATTTCTGGAACACTTCTGTTTAATGAATGCAGTGTAGGGCATTATATAGCATAGGTGGTGGGAGGGGTTTGCGGTGGCTATTGGGGATTGGCCTATGGTTGTTAGAGGAAGGGCCCAACATTGGGGAGGACTAGGCGATCTCTGGCTGTGGTGTGCCCTTTAGCTTAACAATTGCTTTGTTCTCAACTTAGTCAAGTGAGGGCCAAGGAGATGAGCAGGGCTTTGTTCTCAGGACCTAGAAGACTGGCATGTGGTCCAGTTGGCTCAATCAGATATCATTTTCACCATCATCTCTTCCCCCGTTTAGAGCCAATGGCCTCTGCCAACCATATGACATTTTTATGGGTTTGGTCAGATAGGGTGACCCTAAAATTAGCCCATGAGTCCATGAACTTAACTTGCACTAGCCCATTGTGAGTCCTTCCCAAATAGAGCCCCAGACATTATTAAAGGTAACCGTATCAAAGGACTAAGTCCATTTGGGACTGTAGGTTGACAATGGCAGCATGGGTATCATGGAAGAAAGCCAAAGTTTCTTCAAGAGTGTGGGCAGTATTTTAAGCGAGTTGATTAACAAAGGCAGCAAGTGGTCATCTGTTTGTGCAAGGTGATTGAAGCAGTGGTGGCTGTGGAGACTGCAGTAACTACAGACACAATGATGGTGATGATGGTCAAGACCCCCACACTATGTTTCTCACATGACCACAGCCTGGGAGTTGGTGGTGACCACAGCACACAGGAAGACCACCAGGACTGGCTCTGGTATGGGGTGGGGGTGTCTGGAGGGGCCAAAGCACAAGCTTGGTCATGGAGATCCTTTATATTTCTCCAGGTCATCTTATTGGGGCATTGTGGCTCTGGGCAGCATTGACATTTTCTGGGCTATTCCTGAAGCAAGAGTCTCCTCATTTGCAGATCAGGTGGTGGTGTATGGCTTAACATCTTTTGTAGGGAGCCATCATTCTTCCACAGGCAGAGCTGCTCCCAGGAGTCATGGTCCAGGCTTGGCTTGAGGTAGGGAAGGCCAGTGTCCTCCATGTGGATCCAGTTGTTCTTGTAAAGTGGCTTGTAGTAAACTCCATAGAGGTGTTAGCCCAGGTAGAAGCTGGGTACCTCTCTGGGATTGTCTTGCAGGGCATGCACATAGAGCAACAGGGTCCCAGCAGGCTGGTCCAAGTACCGCTGCTCCCAGTAGGCATCCCTTGGGATGTAGAGACCTAGAGGGTCTTCGCAGTGGCAGCAGCAGCAAGAGCCACAGCCCCACAGTGCTGGACATCGCCTTTGCCATCACCTCTGGAGGCTGGGGATGAGCGTCAGAAACAGCACACAGGTGGGGCAGTTTAAGGGGTGGAGCAGAAGGAGGGGCCAGTGACCCATAGGGGACAGTGCCTATGTGTCAGCAAGAAGACAAGGGGCACTGGTGCCATCTTGGGATTGAGCAGAGGAGTAGAGGATATTTCCTATATTTGGAGAGGTGAGGTTGGTGGAGTGAAGGTGGAAGGGGGTTTGACACATTAAAGAAGTGGCCTGCTGAGCCACAGGGAGAGAAGCAGCCTGCTGGGATGTAAGGAGGGATCCCCACGAAGATGGGGGCACTCACTGGAGAAGTGAAAGAAGCAGCCTGCTGAGATGCAGGGAGAAGGAATTCCCCACAAAGGTGGGGGTATTCACCTGAGAGACAAGTTGAAGGATTACCTGAGGGCCCCACATTTGGGTGCCAGTTGTTGTTGTCATGGAGCTGCACATGGGAGGGTGAAGCACAGAGTCACATACACACACGAGACTCTGGGGAGGGTTCTGGAATGCTTCTGTTTAATGAATGCATTGTAGGGCATTATATAGCACAAGCAGTGGGAGAGGTGTGTGGTGACTGTTGGGGATTGGTCTATGGTTGTCAGAGGAGGGGCCCAACATTGGAGAGAACTAGGCAGTCTCCAGCTGTGGTGTGCCCTTTAGCTCAACACTCACTTTGTTCTCAGTTTAGTCTACTGTGGGCCAAGGGCTCTCTCAGGACCTAGGAAACTGGCATGCAGTGCAGTTGGTTCAGCCAGACCTGGATTTCGCCATCACACCACCATCCTTGTTTTGGGCTTTTATTTCTGTCATCTTCCCCCAAGGCCTCCCAGGACCTGCACCCCAAAGCCTTATGGCTTCTACCATCCAATCCACACTTGGCCCTACAACTGCTTTACAACTCTCCTCTGGGGACCAGAGCTTCTGTCTTGTGCTTATCTGGAATGAAGGTCATATGGAGTCTAAATTCAGTATGACATTTTATTTTTATTTATGTATGTATAATGTATTTATTCATTTTTTGTGGAACTGTGGACTGAACTCAGAACCTTGCACTTGCCAGGCAGGCAGCAGCACTACTGAGCTATATCTCCAACCCAGCTTGGCACTTTAAAGAGTCACACCTGGGTTTCTCAATTTAGGTACTATTGGTTTGTAACAATCAAGACTTCCTGGATAACAAGGCTCCCTTTCCCCCACAACAGAAATAACAAGAAGTAGTAAAACATCTCTCTCTCTCTCTCTCTCTCTCTCTCTCTCTCTCTCTCTCTCTCTCTCTCTCTCCTTCCCTCTCATTATCAAAAATTTATTTTGTTGGGTTCCAAATTGATAATTAAATTACTATCACTTTAATATTTGAGTATTTTGAACTAAAGAAAACCCTCAGCCACAGCCTCAGAAGAAAATTCCTCCTGACCCCTTGTCTCAGCATTGTTCTCCTCTGTGGTTGTCGGAGTCCAGAACTCCCTTTCCAAGAGCAGGTTATACAAACTAGAATCCTTCTATCTTTACAGAATCCTCTGTACAAATATCACCACTATAAAATGTTGGTATGTATCTAACTTTCTTCTGTCTGTCTGTCTGTCCAGAGCTGGCCACAGGCAAATCACTGCTCATCTTGTCTGAAAGTAGAACAGGAGACCCTCATGCCTGAAAGGTGCTGGCCCATGCCCAATGAAAGAGTACTGAGCAAAGAGATATCCTCATGTGGACTTTGTGGACTTCCTGTGATCCTCCTGCTTGACATATTTTCTGTGTGGCTGCTCATACTCCATGGAACCTCATCATAAAAGCATCCGATCTTGCCTGTGTCTTTGAGTCTTCTCTTCTGAAACATCTAGCCTTCACAATTTTTATTACACAAATGGTGTTTACACATAAATGTGCTATGCCTTTCTTGTTAACCCCCTGACCTTTGTGGAAGGTGAGAAGAGGCACCACAAAGGCCTTTTTACCCCATCTCATCTTTTCTTTCAGAACTTACAGGTCAAACCACTCAAAGGAGGCCTAGTATCCCCTCCATCCTTAGCAAGATTCCTAAATGAATCTTGGATGCCCCAAAACCTGAGTGAACCATTATTTTGGGGACTTGCAAACAATCCTCCCTCACAGTGCTAAACATTTTGCTCTGGCTGTGAATTGTGGAAAGTAATTGTGCTGTAAAGGTGGCCTCCTAATCTGGAGTGAGCACAATTGCTTTTCTACTTATCTTCATGGAACAGGACCATTATCAGGCTACAGACAATTTATTAAAAAACTAGATCTAGGGTTGGGGATTTAGTTCAAGTGGTAACGCACCAAACCTGGACACACAAGGGCCTGAGTTCAATCTGATCCCTGGTACTGAAAAAAAAAAAAAAAAAAAAAGGTTAAAAGCCAAATCTAAAGTTGCCTTTCCTTGTTTCTCTGTTGGCTTTCATTACATAATCTTAGTTGGAGGAGTGACCAGGACATTTTCTAGTCCTGTCAATGCAGGAGGCTAGTGTTTGTGCATGGAGCATGACTTTGATGCCAAAGCCTGTAAGAAGGGGAGTCCCTGGGTAATGGCTGACCTTCATCTGAAAGTGGGTTGCTCACCTTGCCAGCTCAGGACCTAGGCAGAGTTCCACACCCACCAAATGGAGCCTCTTCACCTTTCTCCCTGATGCCTTGCTGCCTGTCCTCCAGGCCGTGGGACAACCACAGAGGCAGTGACCACTCGCTGCTTCCTTGATTTCATTTGGTTGACTCAGCCTCCACCTTCACCAGGTTTGATGGGTTTCTCTGAAACAAAACAATCCCATTCCCAAACTGACAGCTTCTTTTTCATATTTGGGAACAGCTTGAAACCACGGGCGAAAATCATGTGCCAGTTATGAATAAACTCTTCTACTATAAGGTAGAAAGGTAGCCATAATTTGGGAGCTATGTTTGATTGAATTCATCTGCTTCCATTCTATAAACAGAAGGAGGTGGATCCATGGGAGAGGATGGCTGAGAGCAGGTAGTTTCTACTCTAGGGGAGGGACAAGGTGGCCCTATCCCTTCACCTTTCAGAGCCAGGCCTCAGTGTGCAAAGAACGGAGACACTATAGTGCACAGCTGGGCCAGACTTCCAGAACCATTGAAAGAGACTGTACACTGAGTTTTCTGGAGATCCCCATCCTCAACCCCAGGATGGGATTTACACCAGTGTCCCTGTTTGTCAAGTGAGCCTTTCCTCTTTATGTGCCTAGGTGCGCTGATGCTGATGAGGTGAGATAGCAGATGCTTGGTTAACAGTGCTTTCCTTCCTCTCCTTGTGGCAGCTGACACCCTGGGATGCACAGGTCCTTCCTTTTCACTCCTTTTTGTCTGTCCTGGACGAGGCCTGCTGCTGTCGGGCAGAATGGATTAGCCAATCCTCCCTACCAGTGTGACCACTGGAGGCTTTGGCTGGGGAACAACATTCATGGGTTTAATGCTGGCCCCTTTGTGATCCCTTTATCACCATGTCTCAGAAATGGGGTGCTTCATGGAGCTTTCCTGATAGGTGTCTGAGAATCATGAAGCACAAAAACAGTAAACGTGAACCTGGCCCTCTCCCTGCACACCCAGGGCCTCTGGGTCTCCTGCATCCTCAATTTTAAACTCATGGGATCAACCAAGGGGATTCTTTGGTTTGTTTTGGGGAGGAACATTCACACTCTAAAGCTGAGACCAGAGTTCTGGGGCTTTCTCAGCCTTCCCACACAGCCCAGGCTGTTCTGGGTCCTTTGCTTCGACTTTGGCCATGGTGATAACTATAGTCTCTTGACACTACATTCTCATTCTTTTTGTACCACTTTACCTTGTTAATTGTGAAATTATAAAAATACTTTTATGAGGATGGAAACAGATTACTGTGGGATCCTCACCATTACTTTTATCAGGTGGCCATTGGCTCCCCAGGAACAAAGGGTGCCAGGCTGTGTGGTGCTTTCTGTGTGATGCAGGACCACACCTTCACCCATCAGAAATCCTTGGCTCACTAAAAGAGACAGTTAGCCAGGTGTGCTGGTTGTTGCACACATGTGATCCCAGATACTTGGTAGGCTGAGACAGTAGGATCACAAGAAGATTTAACTCAGCTTGGGCCACCTAGCAGGGTGCAGTGAGAATAAAAAAGGTAGGGGATATGGCTCCCTGTGTTCTTTTCCTATAATAAAGAGAGAGAGAGAGAGAGAGAGAGAGAGAGAGAGAGAGAGAGAGAGAGAGAGAGAGAGAGAGAGAGAGAGAGAGAGAAGCCAGGAGCCAGAGCCTGTGATTCAGAAGCCCCTGGTCACATGGCTGGGCAGGGGGCCAGGAAGGGGGTTACTAAGTGGTTGCCAGTGGCAACTTGCAGCATTGAATCCAGGCTCAGCCCTTTTCAACCTCAGGATCACTGAGAGTGCACACACCACTCTCACAAGAAATCAGTGCCCAATTTCTCACATATACATCTCATTTTATTTTAAATGACAAGCAACAGAACTCACTGCAACTTCCCAGGCTTGGTCACTGCACTCACTGCTGATATCCCCCCAAAAAACCTGACTTCAAGGGCCCTTTCTCGCCATAGTGAAAAGTGAAGCCAATAGTTAGCAGGGTTTCAACTCTGGAGGCACTGTTATGGCTTCTCATGAATTGTGCTTTGGTTCATGATTCATGCCACAGCCACATGTCTGCCATCTTTTTCCTGTCATTTGCTTCAGGCAGCAGAACCTCTCCAGTTCCCCCAAGTCAGGATATAGTGGCTCTGTTTTGCTGTTTAGATTTCACCTCTTGGGATATTCACAGATTCCTGGGCTTGTCTGGCGATTCAAGGGCAACTTTTTTGGACTTCTATAGTAGTGATCTTTTCTCCACCTGTGCTATGACCACCAGCTTCCCTCATTCAGGGGGGCGGACTTTGCCTTTTTGGAGGCTCAGTCCAATCCAAGTTTTCAGAGCCACATTTCCCTGTGGGATCAACAATGGGGACTGAGTAGCAGAATTTAGACCTGTCCAGAAAGGGACCTTATCAGAATTAGCCATCAGTGCAGCAGAGTCTGAGGCTGATTGTGGGCTCTTGAAGATATTGGCTTTTGATGACTGGAAGACAGTGAATCCCAGTCCACTTCTCCCTTCACAGCAGCCACTCAAACCTCACCTTGATGTAAGCAATTTTAATTCTTTGAAATGCTGTCTAATGATCCTGGTGAATTACATTGTTATCATTCTTGAGAGTTATTATGCTTTCAGAGGAAAAGGATCAAGACAGTGGAGAGCTCTTCTTTTTGAAGGACACTGCATCCAGATAAGGAAGAGAAAGGAGATGATGGAGATGTCAACTCCTAACCACTTCCTTTGAAGGACACTCTCCCAGATAAGGGAGAGAAAGTAGACAAAAGAGAGTCTCCTGTGACAGCCAGGCGTCTCTGCTGAGCTGGGAAAGAATGGCCTCATTGTGCTGTGCAGTGTCTCTGTACAAATACCTCCATGCTGAGCCCTCAGCAATGCTTGGGTCTGGGGATCTTTTGGGGGCTCCTTGCTTTCTGCCACAGTTAGGTGTGTGTTATTCCCCAAAGCAATCCTCCCTGATCACACAGAAGCCACCCAGGCCTGTAGCAGATACTCTGCACAGCACTCAGGTCCAGGGAGGATTTTTAAAAGAGACAACCAATAGCTTGAGTGTATTTGAAGATGTGGCAAAAAATATGAATAAGAAATGAAAAAAATGGTGCTCCAGAGTAGCCAAGACTCTAGCTTCAGAAGGAAAAAGGTTTGGTTGGGACAGATGGTTAAAAATACATAAATATTCAGTTAGTTCATGCTACAATCCACTTACCATCTTCTCCTTCATCTTGCATTTGGATTTTCCACTAGTCTAACTGGTCTTCTTGCTTCTAATTTTCCAGCCCAAGCCCGGTTTGTTCTCAGCAGAGCAGCAGTATGATCCTATGAAATGCTCACTGTGTTCATAGCTGAACTTAGCACCAGGCCGCCTAAGGCTGCCCTATCTCTTTGTCTGACAGGACCTTTCCCTTACACCACACCCCACTGCCATACCTCTGAACTCTCATTTAACCAAGAGCCCCCATCAGATGCCATCCTGTGATACAGTGTTCACACAGTCAGGGACCACCATGTGGAACAGGCTGACCCTGTTACTCATTGACAGCATGTATTGTGTTTTCTCCTGGAAGAGACAGGGAATTCAGAGCTACTTTTACTATGAATCATGGGTCTACAAATGGGCTTACAGACATGTTGTGGGTAACTAAAGGCAAAACAAAGCTGGAGCTTCAGTCTGTGTCCTTTGTTACTGTAAATCTGGGGTCAACTCCCTTCTCACTTCTTCAGTGATGTATGTAATCATTTAAGGAGCATGTGTCTGTCTTGGAGCCACTGGATAGGATTAATCCTATCCCATAATATCAGTACCCTTTAAGACTAAAAGACACTAAGATAAAAGGATTATAGGGCATTCAGCTCCACCCCAGATTCTCCAGTCATTCTCCTGAGCCTGTAGCTACCTAGATTCCAGTGGGGGCAGAGCCCTGCAAGACTGAGACACTGCAGACAGAGGTGTCTTCTCCTGGAGATGGCACCACCCCAAGATTAGGATTCAGGAGCTATACCACTAGGACTCAAACAGTGACATCTCTGACCCAGCTCACCAGCTAATCCTTGAAACCTGACCTCCCACCCTTGCAAGTGGGCCGATCTACTCTTGATGTTGACCATGAACTAAGCACAGATTGGTCACTGTCAGCCTGAACCTTGTGTGAAATTAGCAGCTGGCAACCAAAGGCCAGCCCCAGGCCTGGGGACACCCAGAGGGTCCTAGGCTCCAACACATTTAAGTCCACTCTCAGTAGAACCTGGTGTGATGTCCCCAGTGGGAGCCACACTCAAAACTCTGGGGCCAGTCAAGTCCCTTTCCTTAGGGAAGGCACAAAGGCCCCTGTTCTCACTGCAGCCATCCTGCCAGTGAGGGGAATACTGCTAGACAACCCACACCTCCAAGGAAATGGCCTTGTGGATGATGGAGAAACCTAGTAATGATATCATTGTTGAAAGAAAGGAAGGCTCTGTGGAGAGGCTGCAGCTTTGGTGTGAACCATGGTGGATAATCACACTGATGTTTTCCCAGCATCAACATGGACAGCTTCACTTCCCAAATGGGGGAGGTGGGCCCTTGCCTGAGGTCATTTTCCCTGTTTGAGTGTGGTTCCCAGGATGACTGGGCTTTTTACTCTCTCTCTTTAAAAAAAAAAAAAAAAGAAAGAAAGAAAAAAAAAAGAAAAAGAAAAGAAAAAACCTAAGGATGGAAATTAGAAATGTGGAAGGATTGAAGGAAAAAAATAATTTTCTTTTTTTTCCATGGTAGACAGATATGCTATTTTATTTCTTAACAAAACTTAAGTTCATTTAATTTATCAGAGTTTAGTAGAATCATGCTCAGAGTAGTGAAAGCAAATAAATGCTTAACTGTGGTAGATTTATGTGAGTAAACTTTACAACAGCATGCTCATTTATGTACTTTAAACCCTTTGTGTTAGTTTTCTGGGGCTGCTGTAACAAAACATTGTGTTAGTTTTCTGGGGCTGCTGTAGCAAAACACTATACCAGGTGCTTAAACAACAGAAATTATCTCCTGTCAGCCCCAGAACCTGTAAGTCCAAGCTCAAGAGGTTAGCAGGCTTGGTTTTTCCTGAGGGTTCTCCCAGGGTTTTTGTATAGTGACAACTTTGCATGTACTGAAGTGGATTCTGTGGAGCCCTGGTATCTCTCCTCATAAGGACACAGTCACATTGGGTTTAGGCTGCACCCTTGTAACTCTGGCCAGCCTTAACTATGCCTTTAAAGGCCTTAAACACAGTCATTGGGCATTAGTTGACAGTGGAACCTAATTATCATACTGTCTAAAGAAAGATTTGCTATTGAATGTATCTTCCTGAAATACAGGCCCAATTAGCCACAACAAAGCATTGAGACGATAGAAACTTACTTTCTTTGAGCAGGCCACACATTCTCTACAAATCTCCTTGATCTGCATTCTCCAGGCTGCAGTGCTCTGCCTCACTCCCAGGATTTATGCTGCCAATCCAGGACACCCTTGCCACAAAGCACCTCTTCTATGAAGCCAACCACCCCTTCATTCTCAACAAAGTACTCATCCAGTACTTACCTAAGTAACAGCACACCCTGCCCATGGTGTCATCTCATGCTAAGCCCCTCACAGTGAAGTTTACTTGGGTCTCTCTCTCTCTCTCTCTCTCTCTCTCTCTCTCTCTCTCTCTCAACCAAAATCTCTTTAGAAGCAGAAGATGATTTTCTTCTGAATCATTTTTATTCCTTCACCATTTACTGTATTTTACCTGTTCAAGCAGAGGAATTACCCTATGTAAATGGCCTCTAATTTCACAATTCAAATGCAAAATACACACATTTCCAATTTAAAAATAAAAAACAGGGCCCGGGATGTAGCTCAGTAGTGCCACAGCTGCCTGGCAAGCACAAAATCTGGACTTTGATCTTTGGTACTACAAAACATAAATAAAAAGCTACATTATACAACTAAAGTGAATTTATTCTGACCACCAACAACACATGTATCTGGGATAGTCAGATTAGTCTCAGTTACCTCTTGCCTACCAGTTTGTAGTTTGCTTAATGAATTTGTGATTAATTCTTCATTTTTAATTAAAATATCAAATCACAATGAAACAGAAAGGATGTTAAATTTAGGAAGGTAAAGGCATTATTTTTTAAAATAAGAAAAAGTCTTTTAAAAAATGGAAGTTAGGGGATGGTGATTTTGCTCAGTGGTTTTGGCATCTGCCTTGCAAGCACAAAGTGACTCACACCCACCAGCAATCAGTAACACACACCACAATCCCAGGTGTAGTGGCTCATGCCTATAATCTCAGCAATCTAGAGCTAGAGGCAAGGGGATTGCTGTGAGTTCGAGGCTTGCCTGGGGTACATAATGAGCTCAGGGCCAGCCAGGACTACAAAGACAGCCCTGTCTCAAAAAAAAAAAAAAAAGGAAAAGAAACTAACAGGAGAACAGAGTGTTTTAAATAAGAATGCATTGAATGGGTGTCCACAGACATCCTTTTGAGAAATGCATCAGACCACATGTACAAACAAGCAGAATCACTGTGATGTAATAAAGCATAACCAGGGAAGGCTTACACTTAAAAATGGAAACATAATTTAGCTGTTTGTCTGAAGTTGGTACTGTTCAGTTTAGCACTTTAATTATATAGCTATTTAACTTTCAGTAATGAAAATTAAATATAACTTAAATCCAGTCCCCAGTTTCATTAGACATGTTTCAAGTGCTCAACAGCTATGTGTGGTTAGTAGTCACCATAGTGGGCAGAAGGGGCAGGAAAATTTCCATCATCCCCAGGGTTCAGTGGGTAGTACTGACTTATGATTACCAGACTCAAGTGCCTTACAGCTTAATGTTAATTCAAAAAGGGATAAGGACTTATTTGAGAAGGTGAAGGCCAAATACAGTAAGCAGGCTGAGGATAAAGCAAAGTTTAAACCATGCAGGATTTTCCAGAGGTGAGGCACACAGTGATCTGCCCAGCATCATAGTGGGAGAAGCCATTTGTCCTGAGGAGGTCCCCATATTATAGGTAGAAAAGACAGCTAGACATATGTAGGCAGATAGATAGGACTGGCCCTTGGAAAGGAGCAAAAAAGCCAACTTGAAGTTTAGTGTTGTCAGAGAATAAAAGTTATCCCACCCCTGTAAGATAAATAGCTGTGATTGATATTCCAAATAGGCAGCCACCAAATATTCTAAAGAGGGTGCCAACCTCCTGGGGTGGAGGGCTGAGACTTTAACCCACCTGCCTGGAAAAGAGTCAGAGTCAAAAATTCCTGTTTGATTGTTACTGATTTGATTTCTCATTGGACCCTATTCAATCAAAGTTGCTGAAGGCACTATACTTGTCATTTACACATTGGTTAGCCATGGTTTACCCATTTCTTTCAGTCTTATTGGAAGCCCCTACTGTACTTATTAGTCAATTGTAACCCGTCTACCTTTTTTGAATCTTATTGGTAGCCCCCTATTTCAGACCCTCCTCAATTCATGGCTTTGCTCCATAAAAGCCCTCTAAAAAGTGATGTAGGGGGGTTACCCATTTTCTGTTATCCCCTTCTCTCTCTCTCAAGGCAGAAGCTTTCTCTCTCAGTAAAATTTTCCTATTCAAACCTCTGTTGTTCCTAAAATTCATTCTTCAAGTTTTAGAGAACACAAACTCGCATTTCAGGTGGGGAATTAGGCCTTAACTCTCCTGTGTCACCCAGACTCTATGGCACCATGGACTCTGACAGCATCAATAATTCCCAAGCCTGTTTGCTTTCTTCTGTGGAGGCTTCAGATGCATACTCTGGGAAGAGAGCATCTGTCACAGCATTTATCAAACTGTGGGTCATGATCAGGGATTACTAATCATTTAGGACACAAGCCAACTTTTTAAGTGAAACAAATACAACTGCTTATAAAATATCACACTGAGGTGCAGACTGAAGTGGCAAATACAGTCCTGGAAACTGCTGTTTGGTGATATATTCTTCCTATGGGCCAGACCTGAAAGTTTGAAGACACTGCTTTTCAAGAACATAGATATCAAAGAAGATCTGGTTTTCTAAATGTGTGAAAACAGACTTTTCTTGTCTGTGTTGTGCTGAGAAATTCAGCCTGAATCCCCTCCAGTTCCTTATATTTAGATGAAAAAAAATCAGATTTGGAGAGTTCCTATCAGAATCTAGTCTCTTTGTTCTTTGTTCTCACGTCCAGCAATACCAAGTAGATTGTTATCAGTATCTGGATTGTCTTGTCTTCCAGAAGAAATTATTTCTGTCTTTGCTTTTATTTTTGCTGCCGTAGGAAGGAGCTTAACCCTGAGAGCCATCAAAGTCTGTAGCCCAGAGTGACTGTCCCCATTCAAGAGGGTTAGTGTTATGTGAGAGGCAGGACCAAAAAGTCCCAGGGTCCTGCCCAGCACTCACCTTCCTATTTGGCAGAAACAAAAGCTCTATTAAATTTCAAAAGAACAGGATCATGCCTGTCTTAGTCACATATTAACATGATTTATGTAAGAACCCAATCCTGGCGCCTGGGAACAACTTGTAACTGTTTATCTCTTGGCACCCTGACAAAGTGAGTGCTCAGATTTTACCCTGCAACCTCCAGAATGATCCCTGAGTCAGGAGCTTCCCTGTCTCCACTGTACTCCACATTACATGGTGAAGTGAATACCTTGATTGCTCGCTAGATCAGTTCAACTAAAATTTTTAAAAAACTCCTGTTTAATGCAAATTCCTATGGATGGTACCTCAAATTTGTTGAAATCCTGAGATGATTAGCCACTTGAAAAAAAGCATTGATTACTTATAATTGCCATTAAAAGTTTAGTTTCAAAATTCTTTCCTTAAACAACAGATCAGTCCTGATTGAAATATATACATGTGGTTCTTCTAAACCATCAGCATTTTCATAGGCAACAGTGTTTTGCTTTAACGGGAGTAGATATTAACTGAAATTTTGGAAGTAATTTTCTCAGGGCACTTGGATAGATGAGATCTTCCCTAATTCTTTGCCTCTAATCTTTTTGTACATATTTTTTTTTTACAAATTATGTGGTGATTAACAAAGTGTCACTTCAGAGTCCTTCTTTGGGTTTTCATCTGTCCTTTAGTTTTTCTCTGCTCTATGAGTGGATTTAGCCACAGATCTTTACACCAGACCATATTAGTTCTCAGTTCTTATCACTGAAGATCACGCTCCAGGGTTAGGGGCCCGTGGCCTCTCCACCTGAGTATCCAACCACCTTGAATCCCACATATCCTCACCTAAGTTCATCTTCTTCCTACCTGCACTTGTGCATCCTCTCATTGAAATCCCACTCTGGGGGACTGTCTTACACATTTACCTCCTGTTTTAAACCAACAGTCTGAAGCGGCCTACACAGTGTCTCTGCCATCAACTCAGATACAGTGCTACCCCTTCTTCCTCAGAAATGCTTAAACTCAGACCCACCCTGCCTAGGGGCTCACTCTCTCCCTCTGTGTGATAGCCATGGCTCCTTAACTGGCTCCCTACATTCTAGCCCCTCATTCCTGCTTTTTCAGTGCTAACAAATGAACAAACCCACCCTTGTGCTATTCCCTGTGGAATAGCTCCTCTCATCTCATTGCTGTCTACAGGGAGAAGGAAAATTACTCAGGAAGGCAAACAGCTTCACAATGGCCCTCTGTCTGCCCTACTCCTGACCTCCCATAGCAGGTACCGAGCCCTTTCAGGCCTGCTCACTCTCCAGAGGAAAGCTGTTTCCACATTCATGCCCTTGCTCACCAGGAAAATGTGTTTTTATCCTCACGACTAAAGATTAAACTCAAGTGCTGCCCTGTGGGAATTTTGCAACCTTTCCACCAAGTTTTAGTTTACTGTTCCCTTCCCCAAGCTGTCTATGCTCTTGTGTGTGGGTGCATTAGGGCTGTTCTTCAGATGCTTCTAGGTCTTCCCAAATCTGATCTTCTTGTCTCCATGCAACTGAATGGGACTAGTGACTGGTTCTGAACAATGAATTAGAGCAGAGGAAATAAATATTATTTCTAAGATATAGCTCTAAAGATATCTTTTCCTTCTAGCATGGTGATTGGAAATCCTAAAGACCATTACTGCACTGTGCAAATTTTGAACCTTTTGCTAATTTTGGCCAATGAAAAGTGGAGTTTGTTTATTATTAGTCCTAGCTGATCCTTTGTGAAACAATGTGTGTCCCTCTTTGGGACTGTGAGCTCCTCAACAGGGATCTGCTAGGGCTCCCATGGCCTTGCAACTGTCAGGTAGGGATTCATAGAAGTCTTTGTTGATTGAATGGAAACAGAAATTAAGTATTCATATTACAGACATAAAGAGAAGCCATTGATAAAACATAGTGTGTTCATGCTTGTCAGAAGTAATGGCTACCTAAGAAATATACTTGAATAATCAAAACTGACTGCTTTGTGAATAGTATTCATTGCTTTAGTCCAGTTTTGTGCTCTGGTTGCGGACTTTGGATTACCAGGAAAGGAGTGTTTGTCAGAAAAGTTGCTAAAGCAGAACTTTTCATTTGTAAATGGTCAAACCATTCCTCCAAGTAGAGGATCAGTGCTTTTTAAAAAGTCACACTTGGCAGTCTCAGCACCCCTTGGCTCGGAAGCCCCAGGACAGGCCAGCTATGGGGACCCAGCAGCTGGCTCCAGAGGTCTGCTGCTGGAAAACTCACAGGAACTGAAAGATGATTACTCTGAAGCAACATGTTACCTTAAATATTTTTTCAAAGATGGAAAGTGATGTAGAGCTGCCCCTGAGCCGAAGGTATGCCCTGTAAGGTTCTGGAGCCATCAGAGTCCACAGAAGCTCACCATTTACCTTTGGAGCTGCTTGCTCTGTCTTCCTAGTGACACAGGGATGATATAGGAAATGAAATAGAACCTCTGAATGATATAATTCTCAATATCTTAAATGTCTGATATCATGAGTTTGTGTTTTCTAAAACAGAAGAATACCTTCTAGGAAAAACAAAGGTTATGAATAGGAAATATTTATTCAGCAGATAGCTCCTGAGAGGCAGGAAGAGTCTTGAAAGGGTAGTCAAGAACTCCACTTTACAGAGAAGTTTTATAGAGCAAAATCATGTAGGTACAATGTGGGTTATAGCTATGAGCAGCCAATAAGATTACAAGTAGAATCTCTTAAGTCATAGTGATCTAGTGGAGAAATGAATCATGTAACAAGTAACAGTGGAAAGAAAAAAGACTTTTCTAGGAAATAACGGTTCTGGAGGTCTTGGTTACCCACTGGGGTGCCTAATGTCTACCTAGACTTTATTAGGCCAGGTGTTATCACTTATCTTTTCCTTTGGGAAAATGTACAGGCCTGATCACTTTGTCTTTACTTTGTGGCCTGGCCTCCAACAAATGCACATCCAACCATAGTTGTAATGTGTTTTTATCTTTTGTGCTGACTCTCTGAAGGGCCTAGCCCTATCTCACTACCTATAATATTTCTTTCTAATTTAGCTGTCTGTAATACTGGCAGAGGTTTGACATTAGGAAATTGTGACTAATGACAGGGAGAACCCTAGAAGGTTTATCTGGCTGGGGAGAGCTTCCAGGGGATCTGTATAGAAGCCAGAGAAAAGTGAAATATGGCCTGACTCACCAAGATAAGATAGGAATAAATAGGGTGGGCAATAGCTTGACAGGGGACAAGCACAGACCAAAGGGACTCCTGCAAGGGGTCATGATGACTGTTAGCATCATGATTATTATTTTATTGCTTTGGAGTATTCTCAGCTTGCAATTCTCTAAACCCATAATCCACATCAGGGATTCTAAATCCTTCATGAGCTGTGAAACTTCTCTCAGTGTGACTTCTTTCCATAAAGAAGTGCACAGAAGTCCCTCATAGAGGATTTGGCCTGGGAAATAGTTACCTGGTTGCATCCTACCTCTGTGTGGCCTAAGGCAAAGTGCTGCCCATCACTGCATCTCAGGCTTCTGGAACTATTAAGCACTGTGCTTAAATTATAGCAGTGGGAGGGAGGATTCAGTGGGAAATGCACGTGAAAGTTGCTTGTTTCCGTGAGCACACACTGTAGTCTCTAGTAGGAGCTTGTGGTTATTCAGTTCTCAAACACACATCAGGAATCGCTTCCTTAAAATCCTGGTATGCTCCTGGAATTGAATAAGCCTGCAGGGGCTAAGACATCAGAGTGGACGTCAAGAGGTGGGGCTCTGCTGGTGCCATGCTGTGGCCACCTCGGCTTCTAGCTCCCTACCAGGAATATCATAAGATGAACAGAAGACCCTGCTGTCCCTGTACAAGTTTCAGCATTCAGAAGTGCCAGCTTCCTGATACTGCTGACAACCTGGTAACTGAATGAAGCTCACAATCTGCCTCACAAAGTGAAGGCCTTGGGTATTTTGTCCCAGCAATGAGGAAAATGACTAAGATAACATATCTTATGCAAGGCCACTTGTGAAGTCTGAAGCAAGATTAGAACGCAGGACCATGTTCCCACTCTTCCTGCCACACAGACTAAGTAAATCTCATGAAGCAATCTGGCCTATGGCAAGCCAATAAGATGATCTGGTACAGAAAGGCAGCTTGCCATGGGACTTCCTAGACTCTTTTTTTTTTTTTTTTTTTTGCTTTTTGAGACAGGGTCTCGCTTTGTAGTTCAGGCTGGCCCTGAGCTCACTATGGTGCCCAGGCAAGCCGCCGCGAACTCAGCAATCCTCTTGTCTCTGCCTCCCGAGTGCTGGGATTACAGGCGTGAGCCACCACATCCAGCATTGTGGTATGTGGTGTTGATTGTTGGTGGGCATGAGTCTCCATGCCCAGCATTATATGTGGTCACTGGGGATCGAACTCAGGACCTTGCGCTTGCGAGGCAGGCACCAGAACCACTGAGGTAACCCTCTGGCCCCTCCCTAGACTCTTGACTATACACTCTCACTCTTATAACTTGAGTGTGGACTTGAGCTCAGGGTTCTAACTCTAAGGATAATTTTTAATTTTACTTTTTGTGGTTTATTAATAGGTAAATGAGTACATTAAAAGTGAAGGGACTTAGGACAACCTTAAAGTTCTTCTGTGTAGCCACTGGTCTTGTTTTGACCTATTTTGCCTGTGCAGTTTTATGGTTTATAGGATGAATATCAGATCCTGGATTCCCTGCACAAGCTCTAGCACTCAGTGATGCCAGCTTCCTGCTGCTTCTGACAACATGGTGACTGAAAAAAGTTCACCATCTGTTGGGGCCATGATTGCCACACTGAATCTGTGAGACTGTGAGTGATTCTCATACTTCTTGGAAAATTCATATCTCTGACTTAGTTTTAAAATGTGAGCAAAGTTGGCATTTTCCCAGGAACTAACTGCACAGCCCTGAAGCTCTGATTTCCTCCCTCTGATTGCTACTCCCATCCATCACCACCCACTGGCCAGGGTTTGGATGTGTCTTCCAAAGTCTGCCTGTGGGAAAGTTAATCCCTGATTGCACAGTGCTGGGAGAAGGGGATAGTGGGGGGTGTTAAGTCCTGGGAGCTCTGCCTTCATGGGTGGATTAGTGTTTCTGTATGGGGATTGGTTTGTTATGCAGAACATCAGTCCTGTTCTTACTCTCTTGGCCTCTCTTGCCCTCTTTTTGCTCTCTCTTGCTCATGATACCCTCTGCCATGTTAGGATGCAGTGTAAAGGCCCTTAGCAGATGTGATCCTTCAATCTCAGACTTTCCAGTCTCCAGAACTTCAAGCAGATATACTATGTTTATTATCAATTATCGAGTCTCTCATACTATATTGCAGCTACATATAACTGGTGAAGACACTATATAATTTCCCAAGCCAACACTCATGAGATACTTTATTCCCTCTTTGCCTGACACCATCTTCCCATACCCAGTTCATCAGCAGTCTGAGTTCTCCTCAGGTGGGCACTGATGAGGATTCACACAGATCATGAACTGTACTAATAGGTAAATACTCACTTCCATGACCTCCAAGGGTATCAGTCCCATCATCTCAACACTCAAGTCTCTTCTCCAGGCCCATCTATCATCCCTCATGGTCTCACCATCAAATGCCTGATGTGCAACCCAGGAAGACCTGACCTATCTGAGCCTCACTTCACTGTATATGGACATAATTGGGTCACTTTACCCCTATTCTGAGGATTTAGTGAGAGTACTAGTTAAGGCTGTAAACTCTAACAGCCTAGCTTTCCCCTGGAGCAGTCCATAAATATGAGTTCACTTCCCTCTGCTTTGATGAATATGGTTAAAGAAAAGAACAATGTCATGAGTACAAAGCTATGCCTCACTTCTTGACCTGTGTGACCTAAGTGATATTTCTGACTCCAGGTTCTTTTCTACAAAACAGGAGTAAGAAATGTGTAAGGATGTTGCCAGGTATTGAGAGCATCCATTCTCACTAAATATCAGACACTTTCAGTGGAGTTTGCACAAGTATGATTTTCAAATGAAGAAATGTAATTCAAACTAAAGAACATCTACAAGCCATGAGATACCACTGTATCCCTATTAGAATGGCGGAAATCCTGAACTTACCAACTTTAACTGCTGGCAAGAATGTGGAGTAACAGGATCCTCATCCCCTGCTGATGGGAATGTAGAGCTGTGCAGCACTCTTTTATTGCATCTTACCTCAACCATCATGCTCCTGGGTATTCACCCAGTGGAGCTGCAGTCTCATTGTGTGTGGGTTTCTGTCTACACAAAAGCCTTCAGTCCCATTTTTTTGAAGCAGCTTTGTGCATAATGAGCATGACCTGGAAGCAACCAAGATGTCTTCAGTGGAGAAGGCATGAACAAACTGTAGGACGTTTGGACATGGGCTGTTACTCAGCTCTGAAAGGAAACACCTTCTCAAGCTTGGAGATGCTTTAGTCCACAACACCAAGGAAAATAAAGTCACCTGAAAAGGTCAACAGCTCCAACCATATGATATTCTGGAAAAGACAGAACTATGGAGCTTGCTGCTAGGTTCAGAATGGAGGGAGGGATGAATCAGAGCAGAGAGGATTTTTCAGGGCAGCAAAAGAGTTCTGCTTCATGTGAGAGCAGGAAATGTATGCCAATTTCCATCATCAAAATCCCTAAAATGTCCAACTCTGAGAGTGACTTTCATGTCAGCTCTGGACTTCAAGTGACAATTATGTGTCAGTAAAAGTCACTGATTATAATTAATGTTCTCTAGTAATGCAGATGTTGAAGGAACTATGCATAGGTGGAAGTGAGGGGAAATGGAAGCTTTCTGTATAATTAGGCTCCATTGTGTTTAAACCTAAAACTGATCCAGAAAAAAAAGTTTGCTTTTAAAAAGTGTAAATTTCAAGTTTTCCTTATGTGATTTGACCTCCCTCCCAAGAATCACCTCATAGATATGAGCTTTCTGGTAGAAAATCAGAGAAAGCTATAGATCCCTTCAAGAAAATTCTCTTTCGACTACCTATGGCACCATAGCTCAAGCTCCTGGGTAAATCTTGGATGAATTTGGCCTTGTAAAGCTTACTGCCTGTACGCTTCATAGCCACCACACCCAGTACTGTTGTATGTAGTTACTGGGCTCAAACTCAGGACTTTGCACTTGCTAGGCAGGTACCAGAACCACTGAACTAAATCTCTGGCCCCTACATTTATTGATTTACATATGTTGAACTAATCTTGCATCCCAAGGATGAATCCTACATGGTCAGGGTATATGATCTTTTTGATGATTTTCTGTATTCTGTTTGTGAGAATCTTATTGAGGGTTTTTGGATCTATGTTCCTTGGGGACATTGGTCTTTATTTCTCTTTTTCAGTTGGTTCTTTCTTTGCTTTTAGAATCAAGGTAATCCTTGGTTCCAAGAATGAATTTGGGAGTATTGCTTCCCTTTCAATTTTATTAAAATTTTGTGAAGGAGTAGGATTGCCTCTTCCCTAAATTTCTTATAGAATTCAGCAGTGAAACCATCAGGACCTGTGCTTTTTTTTATTGATCAATTTTTAATTATGTTTTCAATTTCACTGGCTGATATGAGGTTGTTTAGAACATTTATGTTTTCTTAGTTCAACTTTGGTGTATCTAGGAATCTGTCCTAGACAGTTTTCCATCTTGTTGGAATACAAGTTCTCAATGTAAAAGTTTCTTGTAAGCATCCCTTGTTCCTAGGTAGGAAGAAGCAATATAGTGAAAATGACCATACTTCAAAAACTCATATATAGATTTAATGAAAACTCATATATAGATTTAAGTAATTGCAATTCCAATATAATATTACACTGAATTAGAGAAAATGTTCCAAAATGTATCTAGAACCAGAAGAGACCTCTGGATCTCATGCAGATTGTTATAATTACACCTTTTTCATTTACAAATTGTATGAATTTGAGATTTTTCTTTCCTATTTTTAATAAAGTTGGCTAAGATTTTATCAATTTTATTCTTTCAAAGAACTAGGTCTTTGGTTGATTTTCTTTAGTATCATACTCTTGGTCTCCATGGGATTGTATTCTACTCTGATTTTATATATCCTCTATTGTACAAGCTTTAGGTTTATCTTGGTTATCTTTCTAGGAGCTTGAAATTCAGCATTAGTTTATTTGGGCTCATTCTATTTTCCTAATATGGGCATTCACTACTATGAATTTCCCTCATAGGATTACATTCATTGTGTCCCATAGATTCCAGTATGTTGTATTGTAGAAACCAACAGTTAGAATCATACCAAATGATCAAAAACCAAGATCTTTCACACTAAAAATCAGGAACAAGACAAACATATCTACTATCACCACCCTACTCAATATAGTTTGAGAAACATTAGTGATAGTAATCAGAGAAGAAAAAGAAATGAAAGAAAAAAGAGAGGAAAAGAAGCTAAATTGCCATTATTTGTGGATAATACTCTTTATAGAGAACTTCAAAAACTCTATGAAAAGATTTATTAATTTAATAACTAGATTCAGTAGAGTAGCTGGACACAAGGTCAACTCCCAAAAATCAATAGCTTTCTTATATATAAACAACAGATTCACTGAGAAAGAAATTGTGGAAATACTGCCTTCACAATAGCAACCAAAAAAATGAAATACCTAGGAGTCAATCTAATGAAAGAAGTAAAGATGTCTACTCTAAAAAATTATGGCACAAGAAAGACAGAGAGAGGGAGAGAGAGAAACAGAGGAAGGGAGGGGGGAGAGAGGGAGGGAGGAAGAAAGAGGGGGGAGGGAGGGGGAGTGAGGGGGAGAGAGAGAGAGGGAGACTGAGATATAGAAGAAGATATCAGAAAATGAAAAGGCATCTGTTGTTCCTGGGTAGGAAGAAAAAATATACTGAAAATAGTCATACTCCCAAAACTCATATATAAATGTAATGCAATGCTGATTCCAACGAAATGTTTCACTGAATTAGAGAAAATATTCTAAAAATTCATCTAGAAACAGAAGAGAACTAGAATAGTGAAAGCCGTTCTAGGCAATGAAGACAAACAGAGTGGTGTCACAATTCCCATTTAAAACTATATTGCAAAGTTACTATAGTAAAAGCAGCATGGTACTGGCAAAGAAACAGACTTGATGACCAAAGGAACATATTAAAAGACACAGAAACAACTCCAGATATACTATAACACCTCATCTTTGACAAAGAAGCCAAATATCTTCACTGGAGGAAAGAAAATCTTTTTGATAAATGGTGCTGGAAAAATTGTGTCTCAACATGCCCAAGATGAAACCTAGACCTACATCTCTCATGATGCACTAAACTAAAATCAAAATGGAATAAAAATGTAAATATTAAAACAGAAACTCTAAACCTAGTGGAAGAGAGGCCACATAGAATCCTTGAAGGCACTGGTATAGGAAAAGATTTCATGAACAAAACCTCAGTCACTCATGAATTACCACAAGGAATCAACAACTGAGATTATTCTCATTAAAAAGCTGCATAGGATTTTACCAGTGTGGAGGATTGCTGCCTACTGGCCGGTCCCCACCCCACCCCAGAGCTGCATCCATAGGACTCAGGTCACAGACCCCAGGTGCCATTTCCAGCATGGAGGATTGCGGCCCACCGGCCAGTCCACACTCCACCCAGAGCTGCATCCAAAGGACTCAGGTCACAGACAATGGATGCCATTACCAGTGTGGAGGACTGTGGTCTGCCAGCCGGCCCCCACTCCACCCTGGAGCAGCGTTGAGATGACACAGGCCCAAGAAGAGCTAGGAGCCATTTCCTGCATCCCCTCATACCGGAGCCGTGCTGAGAGACCAGGCAAGTTAAAAAAGGGAATCTAACTTCTGTTTTTCCATCTGCTCCTACATCCCTCTATTCTCCTCTTATCTCCACACCCTCTCCTATCTTCCTGTTAGAACCAATACTCAGATGTAAAAGACTCTTAGGCTGCCCTATCTCTTCTTCTCTACTATTATAAGAAGGTGGGCATCTCAAGAAGTCTTACAGCATACAGCTGTTACTGTTTTATATATGTCCTTTTACCCTATGTTACCCGCTGGCATATATGAGGCTCTCAAGTCTAGGTGATCTTTATAAATCTGCTAAGCCTATTTCATTCTTCTTTTGTCTCACTACATCCCTGATTTCCCAGGGACATTTTATTCCCAAAGGGTTCTGGGGGTACATTTATGATCTACATGTTATATACACATTGCTGATTAATTCTAAATTTTGGCATATGGACATAGAGGTAACTCATGAGCTCAAAGTGTTCAGAATATAAATTAACAAAACTTTTCATTTTATTTACTGTGTTTAATACTTATATTTGCATTGATTGTATAATGATAACAAACATGATGTGATTGTTCTGTTCAAATACCTCCCATGATGTGTCAGAACTGAGAACTCTCAAGGGTCATCACAGATTCAAGGAGGACACCCCAGGAAAGTGACACCTCCAAAGGGCCCCAGATAATAGAAAGAAAGAAAGACAGCTGCAACAAACATTGCCGTGTCATCAGGCAAGGAATTAAACAAATATCATTAGTAATGACAAAAGAGTAGAAATAAGAAAATATACAGAAAAAGAGACAAAGATCACCACCACAGGGAAAGTCAGAGAAAAGGGAAAAAGGGCAAACTGAAACCCAAATACCAGGACTCTTTGAGATAGTAACTAAAGCAGATCTAGTAAAATGTAAATCAGAACTCATCTCCGAGATCAAAACAGAGATACAGTCCACAGTGAAAGACAACATTAAAGAAGAGATTAGTGAGATGGTAGAATCCAAGATAGCAGAAGGAATGGAACGTTTTAAACAGCTTCAAGCAGAGCTCCAGGTGATGATGAAGGAGAATGAAAGCTTGTGAAGTAGGATGAATGAAGCAAAGAACCGAATTTCAGACCTAGAGGACAGCATAGCAACCAATGAGCAGGAAAGACATAATCTATGGAAAAGGGCAAGGGACCATGAGAAATCAACCCAACAGCTTCTAGATGACATAAAGACAAATAATGTAAAACTAATTGGAGTCACAGAGGAAGCAGGAGACAAGGCAAAAGGCATTAAAGCCTTTAAAAAAACTGTTGTCAGAGATAACGGCAGAAAACTTCACAGGAAAAGAAATGGACATGCAGATAAAAGAGACCTATAGGACTTTAAATTGCTGTGACATAAAAATATTTACACCTACACATATAATTATCAAGGTTGAAGATACACAACACAAGAATGAACTACTGAAAGCAGTGAGAGAAAGGAAGAAAGTCACCTACAAAGAGAAGCCCATTAGGATCACAGCAGACTTTTCAACACAAACAATGCAAGGAGAGCCTGGAGAGAAGTATTTCAAGCATTGCAGGAAACAACCTCCAGCCTAGACTGTTGTATTGTGCAAAACTATCTTGCAGAATAGATGGGGAAAGAAGAAATTTTCATAATAAAGAACACCTGAAAAACTTCACAAATACGAAACCTGCACTCCAAAACATTCTAAAGAACATCTTGAAAAAAACAGAAAAATGCATATCCATGAGACCCAGGAGAGTAAACTCACTGAGGCAAACAAGAAACTAAATAGAAAAAGGGGAAAGCAAAGAAGAAAAGAATAAAGAACACGGAAAAATGACACCTCTGAATATGTCTACATCAGTCATAACCATTAATCTCATGGACTCAATGGGCCAATTAAAAGACAGACTAGCAGATTGGATCAAGAAGCAAGATCCTATAATCTGCTGCATACCGGAAACACACCTAATTCAGAAGGAAACCCATAGACTAAATATAAAAGGCTGGAAAGCAATCCTCCACGCCACAAGAAATGGCAAAAAAGCAGGAGTGGCTATCTTGTTTGCAGATAAAATAGAGTTCAAACCCAAACTGATTAAAAGAGATAAAGAAGGTCACTATATTCTCGTACTGGGAACGATCCAAGAGAAGGAAATAACAATCATAAATATTTATGCACCAAACTCGAATGCACCCAACTACATAAAAAAACATTAGTGGACATGAAAAGCCAGATAACCATGAATTCAACAGTAGTAGGGGACTTTAATACTCCACTCTCACAAATTAACAGATCAACTGGACAAAGAATCAATAAGGAAATACTTGAGCTAAATCAAACTTTTGAGCAAATGGACTTAATAAATGCCTACAGAATATTTTACCCTACAAAGCCAGAGTATACCTTCTTTTCAGCTGCTCATGGATCATTCTTCAAAATAGATCACATTCTAGTTCATAGAACAGTCTTAAGTAAATGCAAAGGACTCGAAATTATCCCCTGCATACTATCAGACCATAGTGTCTTGAAACTGGAGCTGAATAGCAGAAGAAATTCCAAGATCCTCACGAATACATAGAAATTGAACAACACTCTGTTAACCAACCAATGGGACACAAAAGAAATCAAAGAAGAAATTAAACAGTTTCTACAACTAAGTGACAACCCCATTACAACAAACAAGAACTTATGGGACACAAAGAAAGCAGTTCTGCGAGGGAGATTCATAGCAGTGAATGCCTACACTCAGAAAATAGAGCAATCTGAAATAAACAATCTAATGATGAAACTCAGACAATTAGAAAAAGAGGGACAGGGCAAACCCAGAGCTCATTTTAGGGAGGAAATTATTAGGATCAGAGCAGAAATTAATGCAATGGAGACAAAGAGAATAATACAAAGAATCAATGAATCAAAGAGTTGGTTCTTTGAAAGGATAAATAAAATTGACAGACACTTAGCCAACCTTATCAAACACAGGAAGGAAAAGGCTCAAATCCATGATATAAGGAATGAAAATGGGGAAATCGGCACAGATCCAGAGGAAGTCCAAAGGATAATAAACACATACTTTGCAAATTTGTACTCCAAAAAGATGGAAAATCTAGAAGAAATGGATAGATTCCTAGACACATATGAACTTCCAAAGCTGAACAAAGAGGATATAATAATCTTAAACACCCTGATATCAATCTATGAAATTGAAAATGTAATAAAAAAAACCCCTACCAACCAAGAAAAGCCCTGGCCCTGATGGCTTCACTGTTGAATTGTTCAAAACATTTAAAGAAGAGTTAATGCCAGTACTTCTCAATCTTTTTAATGAAATTGAAAGGGAAGCAGTACTCCCCAAATCATTCCTTGAAGCAACCATCACCTTGATTCCAAAGGCAGGCCAATTTCTCTAATGAACATTGATGCAAAAATCCTCAATAAAATACTGGCAAAGAAATACAGAGAGTTATCCAGAAAATCATACACCCTGATCAAGTTGGATTTATCCCAGGGATGCAAGGCTGGTTCAACATATGTAAATCAATCAATGTAATACAGTATATTAACAGACTTAAGGACAAAAAAAAGCATATGATCATCTCAATAGATGCAGAAAAAGCATTTGATGAAACTCAACACCCATTCATGATCAAACCCTTACAGAGAATCGGAATAGATGGACTTTTTCTCAATCTGATACAAGCTATTTATGAGAAACCAATAGCCAGCATCATACTTAATGGTCAAAAACCAGAAATTTTTACACTAAGATCAGGAATGAGACAAGGATGCCCACTGTCACCACTCTTATTCAAGAGTATTGGAAACATTAGCCATAGCAATCAGGCAAGACAAACATATAATAGGAATAAAGATAGGAAAAGAAGAAGTTAAACTGTCATTATTTGCTGATGATACGATACTCTATCTAGAGGATCCTAAAAATTCAACCAAAAAACTGCTAGACTTAATTACCAAATTTGGTAGTGTTTCTGGATACAAGCTCAGTGCTCAAAAATTAACAGCCTTTGTTTACACAAACAACAGACTCACTGAAAGAGAAATTGCGGAGTCAATCCCATTCACAATAGCACCTAGAAAAATGAAATTATCTAGGAATCAATCTCACAAAGAAAGACCTCTTCTCTGAAAACTGTAGGACTGTGAAAAATGAGATAGCAAAAGATAACAGAAAGTGGAAAGATATCCCCTGTTCCTGGGTAGGGAGAACCAACATTGTCAAAATGGTATACTTCCACAACTACTATACAGATTCAGTGCAATTCCAGTGGAAATCCCAACACTATACTTCACAGAGCTAGAGAAAATAATCCAGAAATTCATCTGGAACCACAAAGGACTTATAATAGCAAAAGCAACTCTAAGCAACCATGACATGGAAGGGGGTATTACAACCCCCAACTTAAAAGTCTACTCTAAAGCTACTGTGATAAAAAACTTCATGGTACTGGCAAAGGAATAGACCCAAGGACCAGAGGAATAGATTAGAAGATCCAGACACAACCCTGGATACACTAAGCCACCTTATCTTTGACAAAGGAGGCAAACATCCCCAGTGGAGGAAAGACAGCCTCTTTAACAAATGGTGCTGGAAAAACTGGGCTTCAACCTGCCAAAAGCTAAGCTACACCTATCTCTTTCACCATGCACAAAACTAAATCCATAATGGACACAAGACTTAAACATTAAAACAGAAACAAGAAACCTGCTAGAAAATAGGTTAGGCAAAACTCTTGAAGACATTGGCTTAGGCAGAGACTTCATGAATAAAACCTCTATAGCACAAAAAGTAGCAGAAAGAATCAAATGGTATCTCATCCTATTTACAAGCTTTTGCACAACAAAAGAAATCACTGGCACCACTAAAAGACAACCAACAACGTAAGAAAAAGTCTTTACTAGCTGTTTGTCAGACAAAAGGCTATTATCTACAACATACAAGAAATTTAAACAAATCAGTCTCCCCAAGTTTAGAGACCCAATTCAAAAATGGGCTTCTGAAATGAACCGACATTTCTCAGAGGCAGAAGTCAAAGCAGCCAAGAAGCATTGAAGAAATGTTCAACATCATTGGTCATTCAAGAGATGCAAATGAAAACAGCACTGAGATTCCATTTCACTCCACAAAGAATGGCCCCTATTACAAAATCAACCAACAATAAATGCTGGCGAGGCTGTGGGGAGAAAGAAACCCTTCTCCACTGTTGGTGGGATTGTAGACTCGTGCAGCCATTGTGGATATCTGTGTGGAGTTTCCTCAGAAAACTAGGACTAGAGGTCCCATTCGACCCTGCTATCCCTCTGCTAGCAATACCCCCCAAAGGAATTTAAAAACTCACATTGGAAAGACAGATGTACACCCTTGTTCATAGCAGCTCATTTTCTGATAGCCCAATCTTTGAAACAACACAAATGCCCTTCAACTGGAGACTGGATAAAGAAGATGTGGTTTCTTTTTAAAACAGAGTATTACTCTGCCTTGAAGAATAGAAGATTCATTCATTTATGTGCAAATATAAACACTTAGAGGACACACTAGTAAGTGAAATAAGTAGAACACAGATATGCATATACTGGATCTTTTATTTGATATAAGTACCTATAGAGGTAAAGGAGCTCTAGAATGTATGATAGTTTTTGTAGAATGGGAAATATCCAAAAGGAATTTGGTGTGGGAATGTAATGAGGGGAAGGAATAAATATGATTTGGAAAAAAATAAATGAGTATGGATATAAAGGGTGGGGAGGGCCTGAGTGGGCATGAATGTGGGTAAAAATAAGAATTGACCTGTGTCACACATTGGTACAAATTCCCCAGTGTTTTGTGTGATTGTGAGCTGTGTTTATAATGTACCAATAAAGTTTACTGAATAATGAAAAAAATAAAAGCTGCACAGTAAGAGAAATCACCAATAGAATAAAGAGATAATTCACAACATGGGAAATTTTTTTAATCAACTGTTCTTCAAATAGGGGCCCACTATCTAAATATGCAAAGAACTTTAAAAAATAGACCCCCCAAATTTAAAGACCCATTCCAAAAATGGACATCTGAGACGAACAGACATTTTTCAGATGAGGAAGCAGAAGCAGCAAATAAATATATGAAAAATGTTCAACATTACTGGTCATTGGAAAGATGCAAATGAAAACAACAATGATATTCCACTTCACTCAAGAAAGAATGGCAGCTATGAAGAAATCAACTAGTAACAAATGCTGGCAGGATTGTGGAGAAAAAGGAATACTTTTCTACTGTTGGTTGGAGTTTAAGCTGGGGCAACTACTATGGAAATTTGTATGGTGATTCCTCAAAAAAAAAAATAGGACTGGAGATCCCATTTGACCCTGCTATTTCCCTGCTGGATATATTCCCAAAAGAATTAAAAGCATCATACCAAATCAATCTATGTATGCCCATGTTTATAGCAGTCCTGTTTAAAATAGCTAGATCAGGGGGTCAACCCAAATGTCCATCAATAGGTGACTGGATAAAGAAGATGTGTTTTTTTTTTAAAAAATAAAATGGAGGGCTGGAGGGTTAGCTCAGTGGTTCTGGCGACTGTCTCACAAGCACAAGGTCCTGAGTTTGATCCCCAGTAACCACATACAATGCTGGGCGTAGAGACTCACGCCCACCAGCAATCAATACCACATACCACAGTGCCAGGTGTGGTGGCTCACGCCTGTAATCCCAGCACTTGGGAGGCAGAGACAGGAGGATTGCTGAGTTGGAGGCTTGCCTGGGCTACATAGTGAGCTCAGGGCCAGCCTGAACTGCAAAGCGAGACCCCGTCTCAAAAATAAAATAAATAATAAAATAAAATAAAATAATAAAATAAAATAAAATAAATAAAATAAAATGGAGTACTACGAGACATAAAGAATGATAAACTTAAGACATTTATAGCTAAATGAATGCATATTCAGGTCATATATCTAAGTGAAATAAATAGGACACACGTGTTAATATCAAATAATTTTTCTGGTTTGGAAAACTGAAACTATGGGTGAGAATCATAATGTACAATAAGTATCATGAAATAGGAAGAAAATATTTAAGGGAAGAAGAGAATAGGGAGGGAAAGTAGGGGAAAGGAAAGTAAATGGGGAGTGGTGGTAGGGTGGATGGATAGATCTTGACATTGTTTATACTTGGATAGATCTTGATTTAATAACATGATAGATTTAATAACTAGATGGATAGATCTTGACATTATTAAGGTAGACTAATGAGGTAAAATATGTTCTTAGTGACTGTTGGTTTGGATATACATTTTTAAGGACTCATCATTATTTTTAATGCTTAATGTGTTAATAAAGTAGTAAGAAAAAGAAGGCAAGATTGCAAAAACAAATAAATAAATAATTTAATTTAATGCACCAAGAAAATGAGACCTGTATGAAGTTATAGCAGCATTCTGTTCCACTGGAAATTGGTCTTTTGAACTTTGAGTATCCTTCTTTTTGTTTGGTTTGAGTTTTGAACACAGGTTCTACCAGATTTGGGATTAACTTCCTAGACCCCAAAGGTACCCTAAGTTTTTGAGACATATGTTTAAAGAATTTGAATCCATATTGCCTTCTACCATCTAGTATTCCACTAAAAATAATTTGAATTTTCTAAGATTTCCTTTAGCCCAGTTCTATACCCATATAAACACAACTTGGGCCTGGTCAGAGACCCAAAGAAAGAAATTGGTGACAGAATTTTTTGAATAAGCTTTTTCTTTTCCATGGAAATAATTAGCAATAATACTGACTTTCAGCATAGATTCTACATCTCTTGTCTTGATCAGAAAACATTTTGGAGAGATAAGGGTAAGAGTGGGCTCATTGCCTGCAGTGATCCACATGGGGACTGAATAGGACACTCATTGACCAAAAGGCCAAAGTTACTGATAGTGGTTGGAAAGGGTAGAGGGAGGGACTGAGTAGCCCTCCTCAGAGAGATATTGTTTGCTTTACATGCAAACTCTTGCTTTGTACAGCCAAGTTGGTCTCAATAAGAGAAATTAAGCATTATTTTCCACTTTTTTCTCTTCCTTTGCAGATCAGAGGGTCCTAGGGAAATTAATAAACAGAGACTCTGCTCTGCTTTTACTTTGTAGCTGGGGATATGGACCAGCTAACCTTTCCAAAGCCAGCCACCTATTTCATGGGATAGAGATTCACTGCCTTGCTCAGATGGTGCTCTGTGACATTTTCTACATGCTGGATACTGGGCACTCCAGCAGATAGGGGAAGGACACAGAGGCTATCAAGAGTCCTGGGTAGCCTGGAAGATGATAGATGGTGAAGGTAGGAAAGAGGAAAATGTAAGTTAATAGCTTCTGAAGAACTCAGAGGAAACTTGAAGTATGCCATTTGATGGCTCAATCCTAGACCAGGCAAAAGCCAGCATTTTGTTGGTTATTAAATCAACCAAAATCCCTCTACTAACCCTGATATTTGATTCTGTAATTATTCATAGAAGAGCTCCACATTGGCAAGCATATATATTTTCTTTGTTTTCCTTTCTTCTTACATTTCCCTATTACGAACTTGGACTGATCTTCTGGGGTTCTGTTGTTGTTTGGAGACAGCATGAAAAGTATGGTGATAAATGTATCCATCCAAAAGAATTTTCTTAACCCATGTAGAACAGGTAACATTCCCGCTTAAAGTTCATGGTAGTGGCTTTTCTAGTGGTTCATCATAAACAAATTCCAGTTTGAGCAGTGTGGTGGATGTGAGAGAGAATAAGGGTTTTGGTGTCAGACAACCTGAATCCTCACAAGAAGTGCACCTGCTTCCATCCTCTCATTGAGCTGTCCTTAACCAAGGTGGCTAAACTGTCACACAGAGGAGACTGAGAACCAGACACAATATCCATACCCCAGAGGGCTTTGTATCAGGCACTAGCTCTTTCAGGCCTTTCATTTCTTCTAACCCCCCCCCCTTTAGGCAACCCCAGTCTGCCTGCCCTCTGAGCTCCTGCCCCAGCACAAAGAAAGGGTAAGTCTCCCTGGGTTCTGAGTAGCCTTTTATGTCCTCACACACATAAAACACATGTGCACACTCTACTCCTGTTAGTCTCTCAATGGCCACCTCCTTCCCATAGACTCAATGCAGAACCTCCTGAGGGGAGAAAAAGGAACTCCCCTCACCCTACACCAGAGGGCCTGGCTGAGTGACACTCTCCCCCCCACCCCGGGCTCTGGAGCAATCTTTAATGGTGTGAGCAGTAAGGGGCCAATCATATACAACATATGTGTTTGTGTTGTTGGGAAATAGGAAAAAAAGAAACAGGTAGGAACTTAACAGGACAGGTTTATTTCAGAACAAACCTGAGAGGTACCGCTCTGGCACTACCAATCAGATCAGCTGCTCTTGAATGGCCACAATGTCTTTATAGGGTCATGAGCATAAAAAATGAGGGGCTATGGGAGGAAATGCCACAATGGAACTTTTTTGTGGGGGTGGCAGATAGTTCAGTGCAAAGGGGTTGTGATTATTCATCTGGGACGAGCTTCAGGCCATACACGCAGTTGTGTGTTACTTGTCAAGAACAGGGCTGACAATGATTGGGAGTTACAGAGTGAAACTGTACTTAATGGACCTTACTGACCTATGGTGGTACATCTACAGGAGGTGTAAAAGCATGACAGGGGCAGTAATTTAGAGTGGTCTCTACTTAGATCAAGATGATGGGGCTCAGATTCCTTCTTTCACATGTGTGTGTGAATACTCCACAGATCTTTCCTACAAGATGAACATAAATTGAATTTAATTATCACAGTTGGATGTGATCTATAAATTTGCATATATTCACATTTGTGCAATTGTCAAATAGAATTAGTCAAGAGATTTATTTTTTTTGCTTTCATTGACTTACTGGTTATTTGTATTTGGGTAACTCATCTAACCCCTCAGCCAGCAGGAAGGTGTATGGAATGCTAACTCAGAGATAATATGCTGAGGATTAATTATTCCAGGGCTTGTTTCAAGCACTGCACACTGATGAAGCCGATTTCATGATGACCTGCTTACTTTCCAAGAGTCAGGGCTCTTCCTAGCTCCATTTCATAGACAGGACCTCTGAAACTCAGTGATGATGAGAATCTGCCAGAGTCACACATAAGGAAGGTGGCCAAGATTCCAATACAGCTATCCTGACCCTAGAGAGGGTCACATTGTAGCCACCACATCTCCCTCCTTCCAATAATGATAAAAGGTCTGAGGCACAGGCCCAGTGTAAGCCAAGCTGCACCTTCTCCCGCTGCGATTCTTATATTTCTACCCAGAAACATCAGAGGGCTTACAGCAACTTGAATGAAATGAAATAGTATGATAAAACTACATGAAAAGTCCAAATGAGAAGTCACATCTCATGAAAGGATTAGACCAAAAGTTATCACCAGAGTGGAAATCAGAGTCAAAGTTACCGTTGAACTCCTTAAAGTGCCCTCACATCCTAGAGACAGAGGTTTGCATAGCTCCTGTTCATCAAAGATAAACCTGAGATTTTCTAGTAACTCTGGTGGCTGTCCAGCCTGTCCTGATGTCCCCTCCCTGTGACACGTGACAGTACTATTTAAATGGGTGCTTTACTTAACAATACAGCACAAGAGGATTGCAAATTCTAGCCAAAGTAGAATCACTGCTTGCTGGTGGAAGCCATATGGCTTTTCGCATCTAGAGATTTGTGACAAAGTCCAATACAAAGTTATAAATTAGTTTTAGAGGATGTATAAATATGAACCCTGGCCTCTGGGGAGTTGTCCCCTAATGCCTACACCTGCAGATGCAGCAGCTGCTCCATCAGGAGAACTCAATACCTCTGCGTTCTCACAGCAGCCTCTTCTCAGCTCCACGCCCCAGAAAGTTCCAGGTTGTGACTTCTGCAACCCTCATGCTTCTTTTCCATCAGAACAGTTGTAGGACTCACTGGTGACCTTGGTTCTCTCTGTCTCTCCTTCCTCAGGGTTTTCCTGTTAGTTTTGGCATGCCTTCTGAGATAAATCCAAATATAGCATGGCCACTCCTGATAACAAACTGGCATTGGTGTTCTTGCCTGCACAGGGGGTCCATAGGGAGTCTTTCCACCACATGCAGGTGACTCCCGCTTCTCATTTGTATCTCTGTTCCCAAAGGCCCATACATACTGTAAAACTGCCATTCTCCCCCAAGTCCTCTGTACACTCATTAGAGTGGCAAGAAAATGCAAATGGATTTATTTTTGTAAATTCTAAACTTTATCTGGAAGGATAGACCCAGTTTTAGTACGGAAAAAAATACAGAATTAAAAAAAATTCAGGGGCTGGACATTTAGCTCAGTGGTTCCAGCACCTGCCTCACAAGCACAAGGTAACCACATACAATGCTGGGCATGGTGAGTCACACCCACCAGCCATCAATACCACATACCACAGTGCTGGGCGTGGTGGCTTATACCTGTAATCCTAGTACTCGAGAGGCAGAGACAGGAGGATTGGCTGAGTTAGAGGCTTGCCTGGGCTACATAGTGAACTCAAGGCCAGCCTGAACTACAAAGGGAGACCCTGTCTCAAAAAACAACAACAAAAAAATTCAATAAGTGATTCTAGAGGAGTTGTTAATGGCTTACCTTTTAATCATACACTAAAACAATTCCAAGAAAATAAAAACTGAAAGAAACTTTATTTATATAATGTAGGCATGTGCGAAGTCTTTTAGGCATAACTTCAAGGCAGAAACCATTAAAATTGTTTTGGTTATGTTACTATATAAATATGAAATTGTGTATTAACCACAACTGTAAAGTGAGTAATAAAATTGAGAAAAGCATTTATAATGTATAAACTGGTGGTTAATATCTTCAATTCATAAAGAATCACTGCAAACCTAGAAAAAGAAAACAAACACTACATAGAAAAGAGGAGGCAGGACTATAGGCAATCCACAGTGCAGAAATATAAATGGCCATAAACATGAAAATATGTTTGATCTTACTTGTAATCACAGAGGTGCAGATTTAATGAATCACTCTGAAGAGCAGGACTTATTTTCATTTTATGAGCTTCAGTGCTTACTGATAATTTTTTAAAAGGACCCTCAAAATAAAAAGAATAAAGATTGAAATTTATGTAAACATGTAGAACATCATATTTTTGAAGAGTATATTTATTAGGAAGTTATCTGCTGCTAATTATATTGTTAAGAGAAAAACATGGCTCAAAGAACAAATGCATGATGAAACCCTACTTTATAGAAAATACACAGGAAAATGTAAAAATGCATAGAAGAAAGTCTAGATAAACAGAATATAAAATGTTAGCAAAGCTTGTCTCCAGATACTAGAAATATGAATATTTTTTCATTTCTTACTTTTTCTTATCTGTTCCCTAATTTTTGAGTCATGAACTTGTATTGCCTTTAAAACTTTTGAGCACAAAGTGTAACTTAGGAAAACTGTGTAGTTTGCAATGCTCAACTGGATGTTGAATTGC
>PVIC010005682.1:0-21276 GCA_004025085.1 Thryonomys swinderianus | reverse complement strand
GTGCGGACCTTTCCCTGGCTTGAGGGCCCACCTTCCTTGCCCCCCTCCCTAGCTTATGGAAACATGATCCTAATCCTTGGCCCTGTCTTCACATAGGGTTTCCATGTGGACATCTTCACTCAGCATGTCCTTTTGAAATTCATTCCTGGGCATAGGGCCACCCTAGGAAGAGCTGAACATCTTATCTCAGTTAGATCTACATGGACCTCTAACCAAGTGAGATCATAACCTCTGCTTTTGTGTAAACATACTTGGGATACCCAGCTATACAGCAACTGGGCATGGTAGCTCATGCCTGTAATTCCAGCACTTGGAGGCAGAGGCAGGAGAACTGCTGAGTTCAAGGCTTCCCTGGGCTACATAGTGAGCTCAAGGCCAGTTTGAACTACAAAGTGAGACACCGTCAAAAGAGAAAAAGTGTACTCATGCCTCCTGTCAACCTCTAGCCCTCCTTCACCTGTGTAGGTAATTAACATCCTCCAACATAGTGTTTGTTTCACCTTTTCTTAATCATTATGTGAATAGAATTATACACTGTGTAGACTTTCCACTGGGCATATTTTAGTCAGTGTTGTACTTTCAAAATTTGCTCATGTTCAGTTTTTGTAGAATGGGAAATTTCCAAAGGAAATTTGGTGTGGGAATGTAATGAGGGGAAGGAATAAATATGATTCTGAAAGAAAATAAAAGAGCATATATATAGGGGGTGGAGAGGTGTGGGTGGGTAAGGATATGGGTAAAAATGAAAATTAACTTGTGCTATATACTGGTACAAATTCCCCAGTGTTGTGTGTGATTGTGAGATGTATATAAATTGTACCAATAAAGAATTCAATTTTTTTTAAAATTGCTCATAGGGCTGGAGGGTTAGCTCAGTGGTTCCAGCACCTGCCTTGCAAGCACAAGGTCCTGAGTTCGATCCCCCAAAACCACATATAATGCTGGGTGTGGAGACTCACACCCACCAGCAATCAATACCACATACCACAGTGCTGGGCGTGGTGGCTCACGCCTGTAATCCCATCACTCGGGAGGCAGACAGGAGGATTGCTGAGTTCAAAGCTTGCCTGGGCTACATAGTGAGCTCAGAGCCAGCCCAAACTACAAAGCGAGACCTTGTCTCAAAAAAAAAAAAAATTGCTCATATTGTACACCTGGGAGTGCTCTGGGAGGCTAAAACAAGAGGGAATTTATGTTCAAGAACAGATGGCAAATTATCAAGACCATGTCAAAATAAAAATCACAAAGGACTTTGGGTGTAACTTTGTGCAAGAGTTTTAAGTTCAATTGCTAATACTGCCAAAGAAATGATCATGCTATTGATTATTGCAAAGGTTCATTCACAAAACATGAGGATAATATACAAAATAAACTCCATGATGTGTATTGTATCCACTGTACTATTGATAAACATTTAGGTTCTTTCCAAAAGGGGGTTATCATGGATAACCGAATCCCCTTTGACAACTGTTGCACATGTTATTAGGTGCATATATGGAAGCATTTTTCTAAGATGTGTACTTAGGAATGGAATTGCTTGGGGTAGAATGACAGGGCATGTGTGTGTTCAGATGTAGGCATTACTGCCAAATAATTTTCTTGTGTGTATGTGTAAATCTACAGTCCTGCTGCAATGTGTGTAGAGACCCAAGGTATTTTCTCCCTTCTGCACTGATATAGCTAGTCCTTTACATTTAAACTAGTTCAGTGGTAGGGAGATTTCTTTTGCATTTTTCTGATGATTAATGGGGCTCAATGGTTGTTTGTGTTCAAAACTTTGCCTCCCTGTCCTGAAGGTTTTAGTGGAACATTCAGAATTCTGCATCCATTCAGATGTTGCTTCAAAATGAATTGGTGAGGGAAGGATTACTGGTTTAGGAGGCACAGCCCTTCTCTCCCTTGCCTTTTTTCTGTCATTCTCTCTGGTCCACTTGAAATGTCCTCCAGTATGACCAAGGCCTAAGGGAGGCTTTGTCCCCATGGATTTTTTTTTTACCTTATCCACAGATTGTTCCCCAGCTTATAGACGAATTAAACATCTACTTCATTTTCTGCATCAGGATGTCATACATTATAGCAGCTACAAAGATTTTGCACTTTGTAGAGGATAGATATAGTCACAAAAGTCCCAGCTGTAGAGGATGGGAGTTGGATGGCATTCTAAGACAGACTGCAATGATTGCTTGCCTTTATTGCATGTTACCTCAGGGATAGGCACTAAGCTAATTACATCAGAAATGACTAGAAAGTTATTCACTCTTGAAATTTCCTGTGGACACAGCAGACCATCAGGGGCTCACAGGAACAGTTTATAGGCAGCTAGGCACTGGACTTGCTGGCTGTCACCACTGTCAACTGCACAAGGGGCACAGACTCCAGGGAACCCACAGTCTTGCCAGGCCCCTGAATGGACATTCCGGCAGAGCAGACCCAAAGGAAGAGGATTTAGCCTATATGCCAGAATCACAGCCAATCTGCAAACCCATGCATGTAAAAATAAATGTGTGTGGGCAAAAGCCATTAAAACTTTGAGAATGTATGTTACTATTAGCAGAAGTGGAGTGATACAACCATCTCCTCAGTGAATTAAATCAGGCTTGGAGAAATTAAACAATACCCCTTAATCACACACAAGGTAAAGGAAAGAAAGGGTTGGGATCTGAGGCAGGACTTGTTTCTGAGTCCCAGCTTGTATCCAGATTGTACCCATCTTTCAAACTTAAAACAGGCTGTGGCAATGAGCCAGAAGAAACATATGGGTATAACTGGAAGGAACCCATGGGTTAGCTAAGACAACAATGCAGTGGTAACTAAGGTGCAGGCAAAAAATGAGCAAGGGCACCACAGGCCTGGTACTGTGGCTCTAGCTTGAGGTTCCAGTGGGGTAGAAACAATGGCCATGTTGGTGCAAGTTCACTGCCTTACAAACAGGAAAACAACTGTTGCCTTGGGCATTCCATTGAGTTGTAGGGAATAGATTTTATCTTTTAGTTGCTATTATTATTTTTGCTATACTGGGGATTGAACCCAGGGCCTTCCTACTGGGTTACATCCCCATCCTCTTTGTGTATTATTTTCAGATAGGGTCTCACTTGATATATGGAGGTGATGGAAGGAGCCAGAGCCTCCACTAAATGGGCATGGCTGGACCCAGACACCCGAGGCTGCTGGGGGATACTAGGACTGGGCCATGTTTGCAGAGGACCTAGAACAGCAGGGTCTGGTCACAAGATGGCAGCATCATTCTGGTCTCTCCTTGTGTAAGCAGCCAAGGGTCTGGGAGGCAGAGTGTGAGGAGGTCCACATGGTGCCCTCCCCTTAAATTTTCTTATCTCCTTCAGAATAAGGACAGGATCTTTTACATGGCTCCTGCCTGTGTTTCTCCCTTGTGTTGACATCATGCTGGTTTCCTTTGAGTCCCTTGAGTGTACTGCAGTCCCTGCTGTTGGAAACTTGTACTTTCCACAGTCTTTGGCCCCTGTCCACCCATCTTTCAGCTCTGCATTCACCGTGTGTCTCTGAGAGCTGTCCAGCCAACAGTCTTGGAGGCATAGTGTTCTAGAACTCCTTCCCTTCTGCCTTATAGCCTCTTCCACATCAATCACAGGGTTTAGACCATCACCATCTCCCCACTTAAACCATACATTCCAGAAGGGCAGAGAGCCAGCTCTTCTTTATGTTCCCATTGTACCCAAGCTTCTGCCTAGTATCTGACACACCAGCAATGCTCATTAGATGCAGTTTAAATATGAAAGAGGCTTTGCTGGGCTGAAGATTTAGCTCAGTGGTTCCAGTGCCTGCCTAGCAAGCACAAGGTTCTGAGTTCAATCCTGGTAACCACATATAACAATAATGTGTGTGGCGACTCACACCGACCACCAATTAGTACCACATACCTCAATGTGGGGCATGGTGACTCACACCTATACTCCCCACATTCAGGAGGCACAGGCAGGAGGACTGCTGAGTTTGAGGCTTGCCTGGGCTACGTAGTGAGCTCAGGGCCAGCCTGAACTACAAAGCAAGATTGTGTCTCAAAAAAAAAAAAAAAAAAAAAAAAGATGGGATAGGTACTATAAGGAAAAAAGAAATAAAGACCTATTTTATAATTGTTCCAAGGGGTCTGGGCTGACTTTTATTTGTCTGTTTTTTTTTTTTTAGCATGTTTGCAGTACAAATTTACATTCCTGTGAGGAAATGGTACCTGTATATCACACACCTTCCATGGGATTCCTCTGCTAGTGAAACTATTCTACAGGGATTTGAAACTCACACAGGGACCAGACCAAATGACCCCTAAAAGTGAACATGGGATTCTGCACTGTGAGTGTTCTGTCACACTGGGCAAAGAACAAACACCTTTCCAGCTCTCTGCTACTCTGTCCATAGGCTCCTCCCTTCCTTTGCTTTCTCACTTTCCAACCTTGGAGCACTGGAGAAGCATTCACGTTGCTAACTTGAGATTTAGGATCCTTGACCCTACTAGTTCTTCAGGTTGGTCTCTCTTTCTAGCAGTCTGATTTTGTGACCTTTGTAACTTTGTGACTTTGTCTGTTGTGTTTACTTTTCCCAAAAGATGTGTGGGTGTGCTACATCTCAGAATATCATATTCAGCCAGGGTAGGATGCTGAGTGAAGCCAGGAGGAGGTGACCAAGGGAGAGGCACAGAACAAGGCAGCCTGTCCATGGTTAACAGAATCCTGGGGGGATATGTATTTTTTTCAAGAGCTGGATTTCAGGCATCCCATGGAGAAACTTGTGTGGTGGTGTTCACATGCTTTTGTCTTCTGTCAGGCTCAGCCAGTTCTGTGTGAAAAGAGCAAGGATCTATGAGGCTGGCCCTTTAAGAGTCTATTTCTGCAAAGTTCTAATGTTCACTGCCCAAGGCTTGCCCTGGTGAACAGTTGTTACGGAATCTTCATAGTTGCCTAGGGAAAAGGAAGCCCAGCAATCCACTATAAGAACTGTTTTAATGTGCAGCCTCTGCTTCCAGTCTGCATAGTATTCTTTAGCAAAAGAGCAAAAGTGGCCCAAGTTACACCAGGAAGCATTGTAGCAGTTGATGATAAAATCTCCAGTCTAGTCAGAACAGTGTGAACCCTGTAAGTCTGAGGATTCACATTTCTATAGGAATATCTCAGACCTTTTCCCCTTCCATTTTCTTTGTTTATTTAGACCTTTCTGAAGGAGCTGTGTGTTGCATCCCAAGAAGGAGTGTGGAGTAGGTGAGGTATTTCACATGCATGATTTTAATTAGTCTTCATCATGTATCTCTGTGATGCATGTTATATTCCAGTGAGGAAATGGAGACTCTAAGTATTTAGGTGACAAAGCTAAGGAATCAGATTTTACTTCAAAGCCATCACCTTCCCTGGACCATGTGCCCCTAAGATAATGTAGGACTCTAAAGCCAGGTGGGTGATGTCCATCATTGGTCAGCCACTGGTCAACAGCAATGCGGCTCTCTCTGTCTTTACCTGAATCTTCAAAGAGTTGATTGAACATGGGATTTATTCCACTTTTGGCTGGATGTTCTCTTGTCTTTCCTATGTAGCATATAGAAGGTGTTGCAAAAGTTGGGATGATTAGGGAATTTCTACCAATTATAGCTATGTTTGTTTAGCTCCCTCTTGTCCTAGATTTCCATTGCAATGATAAGTTAGAAACTGTCCTTTTTCTGACAGATTTCAACATGTGCTTTAAGTCCTCCAAATAAAACCCACCTTATTGGTTTAAGGAGAAAATGAAAGTTAGAAATATCTAATTGGTCATATTTTCATCTATCAATTTATTACATTTCACAAAAATTAATATTGGGAAATGCGGAAAGTTGAAATCTAGGTGCACAGACAAAGGAGAAGTATGATACTTTGATATCGTGACAACTTTGACTGAGTTTTCTGCTGATCAAAGTCAAACTAGAAACAAGATCAAGTCGAGAATGACTGGTTTTCATAGAGAAAAGTATGTAGAAGATACAGAATCACCAGGGAGACTATGACATTCCTGAGACCTAGATCTGGAATAGTTTCTTTGGAAGACTGAGGTCAACAGGTCACCCTCTCTCTCTCTCTAAATCCCACAGAAGTCCCATTATGGCTTCACTGCTACACAAAGCAAAATGTCACACATGGTCCGTGGAAAGGAAACCTGAAGAAAGACTGAGACATTGTGGTCCACTGGCATGTGTTTCTGGAGCCACAGTGGATATAGGATTATCCCAAACCTTAAATAAGAACATGGATCTTTCCATTGTCTTCTGTAGGTGATATTTTCATCAGTGGAATTTACCATGCATGGATTGTGGCTTGTTCCCAAGGTCCCTGTGCTGGAAGGTTGGCCTTCATGTGTGATAGAGGTGATGGATCCCTGAGGCCCTCAGAAGGAAGGATGTCATTCTCCTGGAGTCCTGGCTTGTCCTGTTCCTGGAAGAAGAGACTGGGATAAAATAGCAAGACTAAGGCCCCTGCTTTCTGGCTTCCTCTCTCTTTGCATGCTCTTCCTCATGTACTCTGGGCAGTATGACACTGCCTATCATGGGACCCTCACTGGAGATCAAGTACACTGGGCAACCTGATCTGGTTCAAAAACTATAAACCAGAGAATCTCTTTTATAGAGTACCTGGCTACAGGTGCCTTGTTATAGAAATGCGCCCCAGAGGGAGTTTGAATCAAAAATTAGATAGAAGGCAGTTTGAGGTTATATAAGGACACAACACCTTAAAATTTCTTCACAGGGAGCATTTAAGAGGAACAGTTGATAGGAAATGGGAGTACTGGGTGGGAGACCTACTTTTGCCAATTTTCCTCGAACTTCCCTGATTCAGGGGCTGAGTCTCATGCAATCATCATCCTCCCACAACTGAGTGAAACTGGAAAGGCTGTCACTCCAGCTAGAGAAGGTATTTTCTTTCCAAACATATGTAGCCTCACTCATCTCTGTCCTTTCTTGGGAGGCCTGGACAGCACTGTGATGTCCTGGGCCTGCAGAACAGTGTGGTCACTAAACTTTTGTTTCTAGGCCTTCAGTTGGTCCCATGGCCAGGGCTGTCTCTTGTGGGTACTGGCCATTTGGGGATCTCTCCAGTGACTCAGTTTAGTGAGCCCTGGTGTGTGGAGGTGTGTTAGAACTCTCCTGGCAGCCACGTACCAAGTAACTCGACAAGAGATTTTATTTAAGAGGGTAGAGTGGCCCCTGCACCAGAGAGGGGCAAAAGCTCAAAACAAAGGAAGGGATAGTCTTATATAGATTTGAGTTTGGGGGAGATATGTAAGGACCAGGGCAAGGTGATTTTCAACCTATCAGAGGCCATATTGCTTTCTAAGGTTTTTCCTTGCAGAAGCTCAGTTTCTCTTTCCTCTTGCTGGTGGGGATTTCTGGAAAGAGAAACTTAAAGCTGTAGGGTGGACCTGCAAGGTGGTGAAGAAGCCAGGAGGACTATATAACATGGAGGGCTATAACTCTGTCAAAATGAGTGCTAGCTGTTCCTCTTGCCCCTGATGCTTGTTGCTCTACTTTGGAGCAGAATCCCCACAGAGGCTGGTAGGGCTCAGCACTGTCTTCTCAATCCCAGTGCTCATGGATGGACAAGGGAACAGAGTGATCAGTGTAGACACAAAGGTGACTCAGCACTGCACTTTCCAAGAGAGCACGGAGATGTGGTTGTGGTGACTGTTTCCCTGTTCCTAACAGGGATTGGCCTCCCTGGCCAGCCAGGATTGGAAGGGTACACATGGTTAGCGGTATTCTTATTCTTGTGACTCTTTATTTGCTCACTTCATGAAGAAGGGGATATGAGTGAAAATGACACATCTGTGCAATTCCTCAGGTCCTATGGGGGCTCGTGTCCCAGAGACTTGAACGGTGGTGGTGTCTCCACACTTCTTTATCAGTGCAGTAAATGAACTCATTGTCACAACAAATACTGGCTTCAAGGGTTATGTGCTAAAATAATTTAAAAATGAAGGCCTATTTAAATCTCTAAATCACTGTATTTGATGAGTATGTGTAGGCTAAAAGATCATTTGGACTGTTTCCTAGAAAATTAGTTAAAAGGACATCAATGTCAAAAGGTTCTAACCTTGTAATAGTTCAGTATGATAGTTAAGTGCAACAATTTTAAAGTTACATTCATTCCTAATTCAAGCAAATTCTTGAATATTCATCCATTAAAAGCTCACCAAAGAAACATCAATCATGTCATTTATATTTTTTTGCTTTTTGGTCTTTGTTTTTTGGGGTTTTTTTGAGTCAGGGTCTCACTTTGTAGTTCAGGCCGGCCCTGAGCTCACTGTGTAGCCCAAGCAAGCCTTGAACTCAGCAATCCTTCTATCTCTGGCTCCCGAGTGCTGGGATTACAGGCGTGAGCCAAAATGCCTGGCAATGTGGTATGTGGTATTGATGGCTGGTGGGTGTGAGTCACTACACCCAGCATTGTATATGGTTACCGGGATTGAACTCAGGGACTTGCACTTGCGAGGCAGGTGCTGGAACCACTGAGTTAAATCTCCAGCGCAATCATGTCATTTTTATAAATGACATGAACAAGCCTATCACACTCATTATTTGGGCCCACACTAATTTGGGCCTTTGGTCTTTACCATAGAGTATAATTTTTAGATTGTAAAATTCTGGCCTCTTTTGTTCTATGTTCTCATTTATTAAAATTTATTCATTCATTCAACAAGCTTTTTATGAAGGGTCTATTAAGTGGAAGTGGTAGGAATCCAAGAGGACCTAAACTGTATCTTCATTCTTGAAATTCCAGGAAGAGGTATTAATACCACTCTAATTGAGACCAATGCCAATAAGAGTTTACAAACAAGCAGGAGAGGAGCAGAGCATCTGTACATGGAGTAGCTCACTATGAGACTGAGGAAGCAGGAAACAGTGTAAAAGACATAAAAAAGCTATTGTCAGAGATAACAACAGAAAACTTCACAGGAAAAGAAATAGACATACAGATAAATGAGGCCGATCAGACTCCAAAACTCCGTGACATAAAAATACCTACAGCCAGACAAATAATTATCAAGGTTCCAGATGCACACCAAAAGAATGAAATACTGAAAGCAGTGAGAGAAAGGAAGAAAATCACCTACAAAGGGAAGCCCATTAGGATCACAGCAGACTTTTCAACACAAACACTCAATGCAAGGAAAGCATGGAGAGAAGTATTTCAGCATTGCAGGAAAACAACCTCCAACCTAGGCTGTTGCATCCTGCAAAACTATCTTTCAGAATAGACGGGGAAATAAGATACTTCCATGATAAAGAACACCTGAAAAACTTCACAAATACGAAACCTGCACTACAAAACATACTAAAGAAACAGCAAAAAAGCAGGAGTGGCTATCTTATTTGCAGATAAAATAGATTTCAAACCCAAACTGATTAAAAGTGATAAAGAAGGTCACTATATTTTCATACAGGGAGCTATCCAAGAGAAAGAAATAACAATCATAACTATTTATGCACCGAACTCTAATGTACCCAACTATATAAAACAAACATTACTGGACATGAAAAGCCAGTTAACCATGAATACAATAGTAGTAGGGGACTTTAATACTCCACTGTCACAAATTCACAGATCAACTGGACAAAGAATCAATAAGGAAATACTTGAGCTAAATCAAACTTTTGAGCAAATGGACTTATTAGATGCCCACAGAATTTTTCACCCTTCAAAATGAGAATATACCTTCTTCTCAGCTGCTCATGGATCATTCTCCAAAAGAGGTCACATTCTAGTCCATAGAACAAGTTTAAGTAAATGCAAAGGAATTAAAGTTATCCCCTGCATACTATCAGACCATAGTGCCTTGAAACTGGAGCTGAATAGCAGAAGAAATTCCAAGATCCTCACGAATACATAGAAATTGAACAACACTCTGTAAACCAACCAATAGGCAACAAAATAAATTAAAGAAGAAATTAAACAGTTTCTACAAGTAAACAACAACCCCAGCACAACATACAGGAATTTATGGGACACAATGGAAGCAGTTCTGCGAGGGAAATTCATAGCAGTGATGCTTACACTCAGAAAATAGAGCAAACTGAAATAAACAATCTAACAATAAACCTTAGACAATTAGAAAAAGAGGAGCAAAACAAACCCAAAGCACATACTAAAGAAGAAATTTTAAGGATCAGAACAGAAATTAATACAATGGAGACAAAGAGAACAATACAAAGAATCAATGAATCAAAGAGTTGCTTTTTTGAAAGCATAAATAAGATCAAGAGACCCTTAGCCAACCTCATGAAACAAAGGAAGGAAAAGGTTCAAATCCATGCTATAAGGAATGAAAATGGGGAAATCAGCATAGACCCGGAGGAAGTCCAAAGGATCATAAACACGTACTTTGAAAATCTATACTCCAAGAAGATGGAAAATCTAGAAGAAATGGATAGATTCCTAGACTCATATGAACTTCCAAAGCTGAATGAAGAGGATATAAAAATGTTAAAGAACCCGATATCAATCTGGGAAATTGAAAATGTAATAAAAACCCTACCAACAAAGAAAAGCCCTGGTCCTGACGGCTTCACTGCTGAATTCTACAAAACATTTAAAGAAGAGTTAATACCAGTACTTCTCAATCTCTTTAATGAAATTGAAAAGGAAGCAGTACTCCCCAAATCATTCCTTGAAGCAACCATCACCTTGATTACAAAGTCAGGGAAAGAACCCACCAAAAAAGAAAACTACAGGCCTATTTCTCTGATGAACTTTGGTGCAAAAATCCTCAATAAAATACTGGCAAACAGAATACAGAGAGTTATCAAGAAAATCATACACCCTGATCAAGTTGGATTTATCCCGGGGATGCAAGGCTGGTTCAACATACGTAAATCAATCAATGTAATACACTATATTAACAGACTCAAGGACAAAAACCATATGATTATCTCAATAGATGCAGGAAAAGCATTTGACAAAATCCAACACCCATTTATGATCAACACTCTGCAGAGAATTGAAATCAATGGACTTTATCTCAATTTAATAGAAGCTATTTATGAGAAACCAACAGCCAGCATCATACTCAATGGGCAAAAACTGAAACCTTTTACACTAAGGTCAGGAACGAGACAAGGATGCCCATTGTCACCACTCTTGTCCAATATAGTCCTGGAAATGCTAGCCATAGCATCAGGCAGGACAAAGATATAAAAGGAATAAAGATAGGAAAGGAGGAAGTTAAACTGTCATTATTTGCTGATGATGTCTCAGTGTAGATATTTTTATGTCACGAAGTTTTGGAGTCTGATAGGCCTCATTTATCTGTATGTCTATTTTTTTTCTGTGAAGTTTTCTGTTTTTATCTCTGACAATAGCTTTTTTTATGTCTTTTACACTGTCTCCTGCTTCCTCAGTCACTCCAATCAGTCTTATGTTATTTTTCTTTGAGTCATCTAGAAGCTGTTGAATTGATTTTTCATGGTTCCTTGCTCTTTACCATAGATTATATTTTTCCTGGTCATTGGCTGCTATGCTGTCCTCTAGGTCTGAGATTTGGTTCTCTGCTTCATTCATGCTACTTTGCAAGCTTTCATTCTCCTTCATTTCCTGGAGCTCTGCTTGAAGCTGTTTTAAAGGTTCCATTGCTTTTACTATCTTGGATTCTATCATCTCACTAACCTCTTCTTTAATGATGTCTTTCACTGTGGACAGTATCTCTGTTTTGATCTCAGAGATGAATTCTGATTTCCATTTTACTAGATCCGCTTTAGTTACCATCTCCAAGAGTCCTGGTTTTGAGTTTCAGTTTGCCCTATTTCCCTTTTCTCTGAATTTCCCTGTGGTGGTGATCTTTGTGTCTGTTTTTTTGTGTATTTTCTCATTTCTATTCTTTCGTTGTTACTAATGCCCTTCATTGCTTGATGACAGGGCAATATTTTTTGCAGGTCTCTTTCTATTATTTGGGGCCCTTTGCATGTGGCACTTTCCTGGGGGTTCCTCCTTGGATCTGTAATGACCCTTGAGATTTTTCAGTTCTGACACATCATGGGAGGTATTTGAGCAGAATAATCACATCATGTTTGTTACCATAATACAATCAATGCCAATATCAGTATTAAACACAGTAAATAAGATAAAAAGTTTTGTTAAATTCTGTTCTGAAGACTTTGAGCTTATGAGTTATGTCTATGTCCATATGCCAAAATTTGGAAGTAATCAGGAAGGTGCATACAACCTGTAGATCATAAATGTATCCCCCAAACCCTTTGGGGATAAGAGGTCAGTAGGGAATCAGGAAAGTAGGGAGAGAGGAGGAGAATGAAATAGAGTTAGCAGATTTATGAAGATCACCTATACCCTAGAACTTCACATATGCCAGAGGGTAAAAGAGGATAAAAGGGCGTATATAAAACAGTACCAACTGTGTGCTGTAAGACTGTTGGAGACTTTGCACACCTTCTTATAATAGTACAAAAGAAGTAGGGTAGCCTAAGTCTTTTACTTCTGGGTATTGCTTCTGACAGCAAGATAGGAGAGGTTGTGGGGACAAGAGGTGAATAGAGGGACCTAGGAGTAGATGGAAAAATAGGAGCTAGATTCCCCCCCCTTTTTTTTTTTAAATCTTGCCTGGTCTCTCAGCACAGCTCCAGGAATACACCTCCTGTGGAGGGATGCAGGAGATTGCTCCAGCTCCTCTCGATCCTGGGTCCTCACAACACAGCTCTGGAGTGGGGTTGGGGCCAGCTGTAGGCACTCAATCCTCTGTGGTGGGGATGGTGCCCAGGGTCCATACCTGACTCCTCACTGCACAGCTCCAGTGTGGAGTGGGCTGGTGGGCAGGCTTCAGTCCTCAGCTGCCTCTGGAAATGGAATGGCATCTAAGGTAGCTGAGTCCGTGCTGCTCCAGGGTACAGTGGGCCAGTGGGCAACCCTCAGTCCACTGCCACTGGAAACAGAATGGTACCCAGTGTAACTGAGTCCATGCCACTCCTGGGTGCAGTGGGCCAACAGGCAGCCCTCAGTCCGCTGCCATCGGAAACGGAATGGTGGCTGGTGTAGCAAAATACGTGCTACTCCCGGGTGCAGTGGGATGGTGGGTGGCCCTTAGTCCACCAGAAATGGAATGGCGCCTGGTGTAGCTGAGTCCATGCCGCTCCCAGGTGCAATACACCAGTGGGCTGCCCTCAGTCCACCGGAAATAGAATGGCACCTGGTCATGACCTGTGAATTCTTATGTGGTGTGTGCCTTCCTGCTCCATTGATGAGAGGATAGGAGAAGGGCAAGTAACTTTTAAATACATTAGAAATGTAATATTTCCAAACAAAGTTTTATCTGTGTTACTTTCTTGTTCTGGGTTAAACAGCTAGCTTGAAATAGAAATGAATTCATTTTTATATAGGGTAAAATGAAGCTTGTCCAAAATATTCTGTCTTCAAATAGATGCAGAATTCAGAAACTCAGGGCAGATGTTTATCTTACAGCTTTCTATTTACAGGTTCTCATAACCAGAGTACTGCGTCTTGTGGGCTGCCTATGCAGACATGTATAAAAGCCACAGGGAGAACACATTTAACCTTGATTCAAGTGTGATGTGAAAAATGACTATAGTTTTAACTTTTAAAAAAACTGTTTATTTAATTTTCTTTATTGATAACTTCTGGTTGTAATACTAAAATCTCACAAACACAGCTCAGTTAACTCATAGAATGAGCCTAGTGTTCTTGGAGCAGTCTGAGATCTACAGCACATAATTTGGCTCAGTTTGGCAGGAGGGAGTTTAAGACAAACCCAAGACAGAGAAGCACAGAGGATTTATTATTTCTAAGTCAGTGCATGTGGTGTACACAGTTTGATCTGATCAGAATCTGTCTCCACTCCTCCCTATTCCCAGCACACCCCCACACCTCATAAAGTGTCGCTTTCACAATGCAGTGTTTCTCCTATCCAAGTACAGATGTTGTTCTTCAGATTTCCATCTGTGCTTTTGGCAGAGTCTCAGATGCCATCTCCTTTTGTCCCTTTAGCCCTGGCGGTGTCACCCACAAGTTGGCAGTATGGAGAGCAACACATAGCCCTTGCTTTCTGCACAGATTCACTGTCCAGTCTTAGCAGAGTGTCAGTCTTAGACAGAGAGGAGGATCATTTAGGTGTAGGATTGCTTAACTTCTTAAGAAAAAGAAGAAAAAGAAAATCAAGATTTGCATGTTTCCATGCATACTTCACCACATTGCATACCTTGGATGGCAAAATACCCATACTTGTATTTTATCTGCTGGTTTAGCATGATTAACAATAGCATTACATGTTATTATCAGACCTGTCCTGGTATGGACGGTAAATTATAGTAGCACTCTGTGTGCAGTCTGAACACTTGGGAAGAAATCTCCATTAATACCTTCCTCATATATCTGCAAACTGAGGCCCTGAGAAATGGACTGCTTCAAAGTCAAAGAAGGATCTTTTTTATCCTTTCTGACTTATCATGTTATCTCCAAAGAGTGTTTCTATGAACAAAAAGATGGCACTCATCAGGCCAGTGATTTAACTTGTGGTTCTGGTGTCTGCCTTACAAGTGCAATGTCCTGAGTTTGGTTCCCAGTAACCACATAGCACAATGCCAGGCATGGTGGCTCATGCCTGTAATCCCAGCACTTGGGAGGCAGAGACAGGAGGATTGCTGTGAGTTCAAGGTTTGTCTGGGCTACACAGTGAACTTAGGCCCAGCCTGAACTACAAAGTAAGATCCCGTCTCAAAAAAAAAAAAATAGCACTGATCTAATAGCAAGACAAATGAATACATTTCCAAATTCTTTGAAAGGGAAGCATGATCCTTTAATTCTTCTCCAGGGGTAGGGACACAGATTTGCCCTGTGCTTCCAAATTCTCTGTCACCTGTCTGTGATGGCCAGAAGTGACATTTGGACACAGATGGGAACTCAAGGACCACAGTGAAGTTTTGATATGAGCTTGGTGATGACACAAAGGCAACAAATTTATGCAGTGTTGGACCCAGAGCTGGTCTTGCCCTCCAGAAACTTTGTGGCCAAACTAAGGATGCCAGAATTCATAGTGTCATATTTCTGCATAATTTCTTGTCAGGAAGCAATAAAGTGCCTTTGTCATATGAGTGTCTGACAGATCTGAGCCAGTCAATGAAGATTAAGAGATTAAGGATTAAAGGCTTGGGAAAAACCTACACCACAAGATACAGAGCCGGAGGTAAGAATCCCAACACAAGGAGTTTAGAACCTTGATTCTAACTCTGTCCTTTTGTCTACTGCCCATATGACCTTCCAATGATTGTGTCCTCATCTTAAAATAGAAACCAGGCATTGTAGTGCACTCCCATAATTCTAGCACTGGGGAGGCTGAGTCAGAAAGATCATTGCAAGTTTGAAGTAACCTGGGCTATGTAGTAAGGTCAAGACCAGCGTGAACTACATAGCAAAACCTTGTCTCAAACTAAAGATGATGGCATTAGATTATACAAAGCCCCTCCCTGAGGGGGAGGTCTGCCTACAGTTACTTTTTATAAGTGAACTTTTCCTGGAACAAAGTAAGCCTTGTGTGCTCCAAAGCATCTATGAACTTTTCAAACTGCTCCAAGCATTGAGTACAGAGGATTCTTGGCTAACATGGGTTTATGTCTTGATGAGCCCATGGAAAACTGAAAATATCTTAAGTCACAAATGTATTTGCCCTGCTTAATATCCCAAGCACCAAACTCAGCACACAGTATGCCTTGGAGGGTTAGTTGTTTTTATGGTGAGCACATGGCTGATGGGGAACTGGGCCTTTAGGCTGTTATCCAGGATCTCAAAAGGATAGATAATGCAACATGAGCTCAGAGAAAGATCGAAATTCAAAATTCAAAAATGAATGCATGTCTGAATGTAGCCCTCCCTTGTGCCATGGTAAAGTTGAAATATTGTAAGTCAGATTATTGTAAACTGGGTACAAGTCTGAGCTGTGACAAGGAATGGATAACCTACCAAATATGACATGCTTGCTCTCTGACTCTTACTGAAAAGAGCTGCTGGCTTGTGAATGACATGATCTCTGATGAAGCCTGCACTTTCTATAAGTCTCCACCCAGCAGAGAAGAGTAGAGTGAGAAAGGACAAGGTGAAGCTAGAGACATGAATCTTGGTCAAAACCAGAAGGCAATTTGCAAACAATCCACAAGTCAGTTATCCTAATACTGACTGCAGCACCTCCTGCTGGCCAGGAGGCCTTTGTCAATGTAAGATGGGGTTAGGAGCCACAAGAGAGGTGACAGGTGTGTGCAGGAGTCAGACCCTGAGGCTCAAATGTCAGCGTGCACATCAGAAAGGAGGCTGTTGCTTGGCTCCGATGCTTCTGAATTCCTAAAGCACGAGCTTGAAGTAAAGAAGTTCAGTCACCTGGGTGCTATAGCCATTGCCTGAAGCTTCTTGGGAGAGGAGGGGACAAGAGGACAGGTGAGGCTAAAAAGAACCTAAGCCAAAACTCATAAACACCAGTGCTGGATGGGCCCTCAAAGCTTTGGACAGTGCACAGGGCTTTTCTAATTGCACTTGCTTTAAATCACACTAATCCCAGTGCCAAAAGCCACTCTGAAGATGAAGTGAAGCAGCCTGCTGTTAAAACCAAGAGGTCTTATTACTGCCTCAACAAGGTCTGCTCTGGCCTCTCAGGCTAGCTCTGGAACCTGCCTTAGGGACGAAGCTCTGTCTGCAAAGGAGACTTCAAGAGCTGGAAGGTTTCAGTTTGCCTTGGAGTTTGCTTTGTATTTCTTGGCAGGGGGAGCCCATCCTGCACCCATGAGCATCCTAGATTAATGGCCAAAGTAATACCTACTGGCAGGACAACCCAGACTCAAGACAGCCTTTCATTTCCACTCAGTTCTTCCTGTTCCACAGCCTTGACCCACTCTGCTGGCCATTGGAGGCTTCTGCCCTAAGGCTTTCACTAACTTCCCAGGTCATAACATGAAGAATACTAAAGCATTTATGCATTTTTCCTCCCAAGCATGGAATATACACTCTGTAGTAGGGAAATGTGGGATGATGTGGTGAGAGGACATGGAACTGAATCCCAGAGCTAGAGAAAATTAGTTTTGAACCACAATCTTGACTTAGTCACCTGCTTCTGAGTTTTCTTTGAAGTTGTGCCTCAGATCTTGGGGAAAGAATGAGATGAGGTCCCTAGAACCTGAACCCAAAGGTGCTTAAGCTTGCCTTTCTAATGCTAATGAGTTGAGCTGATGTGTGTTAGTCTGTTTCATTTCCTCCATGATAAGTGCTGTTGGGAACTACATAGGACACGCTGGTGTGCAGCTATATATTCATTTACTTCATTTTCTCTTTTATGGACACTTATTGCACCAAAATACACTCTTTTATCATCCTTGGTAAGAGGGTAGAGATACTTATTTCCCTAATATCTCTGCAAAATCTAAAGAAAATCAAAATGTTTCATTCCAAGTTCATTTAGGGTGCACTTGTCAGGCAGGTGTGGTGCCACTGAGTTGCATCCCTGGCCCTGGCCCTTTTCTACAAAATTTTGAAGTTACTTTTTTTTTTTTGAGACAGAGTCTGGCTTTCTGGTTCAGGCTGGCCCTGAGCTCACTATGTAGCCCAGGCAAGCCTTGAACTCAGCAATTCTCCTGCCTCTGTTTCCTGAGTGCTGGGATTACAAGTGTGAGACACATGCTCAGCATTATGGTATATGATACTGATTGCTGATGGATGTGAGTCACCACACCCAGTATTATTGTATGTGGTTATCAGGAATCGAACCAGGGACCTTGCACTTGCTAACCAAGCATCAGAACCACTGAGCTAAATCTCCAGCACTGAAGTAAGTTAATTTTGCCTGTGGCCATACTACCTAGAACGCACCTGATCTCATCTGAAGTAAGTTAATTTAACTTAGGCCATGAAAATTATACTCTGCTACATAGAAAGTATTTATATTGGTTTGAGCATTACTATTATAAATTATCTTTTTTTTGTGGTACTGGAAATCAAAGTCATAACCTAACACTTGTGAAGCAGGCACTGGACACTGTGCTTAACTGTCCATTTTTAATACCCAAACCACAGAGATGACTTAACCTTTGTCAAATTGCCTTCATCCCCTATGGTATTGCAATAATGCTTAAAACAGAGGCTACAGGAGTGAAAAATGAACTTACTTTCATGTAAGCAAAACAATAAATTCCTACTAGGCTAAGGACATACATGATAGAAGTGACAGACACGTGTATATTTATGTGTGTGAGTCTATGAGCAGTTCAACCATGCAGTGGAGTGAGATATGACGGAGCTAGTATGGAAGCCAGCTTGGAGTATGGGTGCTGGAGGGTGCTGGGGTTCATGGATGCTCGTGTGGGAGTGGTTTCCTTTGCTACCAGAACTTTTGTGGATTGCCTGAGGTGAGCAAGTCCTATCACTTCTGACTTTTTTGGCAGGAAATATGACCTGGTCCTCTTTTGTCTTCCTGAGCTGTCAGAGAAACCAAGGCCCAGAGCCTATAAATGGAAGGATATAGACTTGCATGATGCTCCAGCCTAGGGGCAACCCCACACACACACACATCCACTCACTACTTTTGGCCTAGAAGAATTGAACTGAGACATCCCTGGTTTCTCAAAGAAACCACTGAGTTCTTTGATAACCTTGCAGTCTCCAGGAAAATCTCTTGTTCCTCTGCCAACTTAATTCAACTAAAATTTCCCTTTTATAGCTCATATTCAAGCAAGGATTTCAAAGATGTCCAGCTGTCCACTAAAAGGTTTGTCCTCATCTCACCTTCCCACCCTCCAAGAGTAGTAGCAGTCTACAGACTATGGGAATTCCCATAGATCACTCTTCTGAGAGAAACTAGGTGGTAACTTTGGCATTGGAGTTTATTTCAAATTGGCACTCCAGAGGAACTTTTCATATCCTTACCTCCCAGGCACAGTGCACCCCTTTAAACTCTCAAAAACACTATTTATAATAGTGTCTGACAAATGGTAGCATTGTACCAAGATGTGAAGTTGTAGATTTTCCTCTTGTTGGAAATCAGATCCTCCTGGCACATGGAAAATTCTTACTTCCTACCTCAGCCAGAAACCTTTATCCAGCTAACACTGTTCAAAGGAACTGAGACTCAAGACCCTCATTTGCACAAATATGTGGTCTGGTTTAATCAGATATTTTTGCTTTTAAATAGAAGCTGAAGAATGTGTGAGAGATACTTTAAGAGAAACAAAGGAAGCAGGCTGCAGATTTAGCTCAAGTGGTACTACACCTAACTTGGATGCACAAGGGCCTAAGTATAATCCCTAGGTCCCACAAAAAGGGAGAGAGAGAGAGAGAGAGAGAGAGAGAGAGAGAGAGAGAGAAGCAGAGAAATGTGCAGGCAGGTTCACTGTCTATAATTAGCTTTTTAAAGCCTTTGCAATATTTTTATTTTTAAAAATGGCAAATTCAACACTGGCATGGGACTGGGAGATGGGTGTGCTCCTGCACTATCAGTCTGAGCTCAAGTTGCTCCATAACAGTCCTTGTGAACTGTAAATGCAGTAATGCTTCCCTTAACAATTTATTCTTAGGATGTAATCAGTGATGGAGATTAAAGATATATTATTCAGGGCTGGAGATTTAGCTCAGTGGTTCAGGCACCTGCCCAGCAAGTGCAAGGTCCCTGGTTTGATCCCCAGTAACCACATAAAATAATACTGGGCATGATGACTCACACCCCCCAGCACACACCACAGTGCTGGACATGGTGGCTCATGCCTATAATCCCAGTACTCAGGAGGCAGAGGCAGGAGGATTGCTGAGTTCACGGATTGCCTGAGCTACATAGTAAGTTCAGTTCAGTGCCAGCCTGAACTATAAAGCAAGACCCTGTCTCAAAAATAAAAGATATATTATTCAAATATTTTCCTCACACTATTATAAACGTGAAGAATTTAAATAAAATGCCCAACAGAAGAGGTGGTCAAATAGATTATGATGTGGATATCCTGCAGCCACATCATTTTGGAAAAGTACCAGTGACAAAGAAAAGACTGTCTTTCCAACATAGCATTTAGCAGGAAAAGCAAGAAATAAAATTAAAATTAAGTAAATATGTTTAACAACTATCAATATATTTATGAAGAAAGGATTAAAAGGACATTTATTTTGGTTTATTTCTGCCTAGGAAGACTATGAAAATCTTCTTTTATTTTCTGCTTACCACATTTTCAAACATAAATTAATGTTATAACTTTGAAAGTCTATAAATAATGTTTGCCTGAAGAATGAGCAGTTCATTAAAGGTCTAAGCAAAATTGACATTATTTAATTAAATAACACCTATTTTATCAATAAAAGGTGTGACTCCTTTCAAAAATATGTAAGATCATTTAAAAATAACAAAAATCAAGAGTAAAGAAAAAAATTAAATTGAACACAGTGTTGTGTCTGAGGAATAAAAGCAGCTCCTAGAGGTCACATGTACAGAACAAGGCCTCAGCAAGGGATGGACTCCACTCTGCCTCAGGGGAAGCAAAGGTCTTTAGCCTTATACTTCCAAGTCAAGAATGGCGCCAGAGACTGAGCCAGCAGGTCCTGATGAGTAAAGTAAAAGGTTGTGAGCATACACTTGTAGCACATGTTCCTATGTCATCAGAGGGGCTTTAACACACAGCTGTGATCATTTCTGGTGACTTTAAGATCCTGTGACATCTGCCTGGACCTGACCATATCGAGGATCCACATTATCTGCTAGCTTTGAATTTACATCTTGTAGCAAATTTATATCAACTATCTCAGATATGTAATCCTGTTGTTCAAATGAAGAGGACACATAGAGAAATATGACATTTGTGGCTTTATTGCATGACATCACATTTTACTGTGTGCAATCATACACAGTATAGCTAACTATGCACCAAGGCTACACATGTGGCCACAAACCTATACCATATGTTACTGTTCACAGAACCAAGGGCAAATCCAGGGCCATGACAAGAGTTTGTGAATCTAGCATGTAGAGAAGGGGCTGCAGACCTGTAATATGAAAGATGACATTGGGGACAAGATTATGGTTTTTCACCAGGGCTGAAGTCACTTAGAATGAGTCAGGGAGCAAATGTGAGGGCCATGGTCATTACTGCTCCCTGCTCTGGACTTCATAAATGATATGCACTCGTGGAACACTCATTTTTTATACAAAATACTATAATTTCTTCAATAATAACTTTCTACTTACTGAAGCTTTTTAGTTTCATAAACTTAATTTTTTTAAACTTTTGACTCCTTTGTAACAACACTTAGCTTAGAA
>PVIC010005681.1:0-56906 GCA_004025085.1 Thryonomys swinderianus | reverse complement strand
TCTCTGCCTCCCGAGTGCTGGGATTACAGGCGTGAGCCACCACGCCCAGCATTATATGTGGTTACCGGGGATCGAACTCAGGTCCTTGCGCTTGCAAGGCAGGCGCCGGAACCACTGAGCTAACCCTCCGGCCCCCGTGATTACAATTTTTAATTCTCAGTGAACTCAGAAAAGTTTGATCTGATTTTACTCTTTGTGTGTTCCATCTTTTGTTTTTTGTTTTGTTTTTTGAGATAGGGCCTTGTATGTAGTTCAAGCTGGCCTCAAAAGACAAGGCAATCTTCCTGCCTCAGCCTCCCAAGTGTCTGGATTACAGGCATGTGCCGCCACGCCCAGCTTCTTCTTTCTTTCTTCCTTCCTTCCTTCCTTCCCTTTTTCTCTTTCTTTCCCTCCCCCCTCCCCTCTTTCTTTCCTTTCTTTCTTTTATTTATTTGAGACAGGGTCTTGCTTTACAAAGGTTCAGGTTGGCCCTGAGCTCACTATGGAGCCAAGTGTCAAACTCACAGCAATTCTCCTGCCTCTGCCTCCCGAGTGCTGGGATTACAGGCATGAGCCACCAGCACTGTAGTGTGTAGTACTGATTGCTGGTGGGCGTGAGTCACCACGCCCAGTATTTGGTATGTGGTTACCAGGGGATCAAATTTGGGAGCTTGTGCTTCCAGGCAGGCGCTGGAGCCACTGAGCTAAATCCCCAGGCCCAGCTGCTCCATTCTTAAACAGTTGTTCACAAATGTACTGTGGAAAGGTGTGACAGTGCAGTGAGGGATATTTTTCTTTGGAAAGATGTGTCTTCAGAAAAGTCTAGTGAAGAGCTAGGATCAAATTTTTCTTTGAGTTGAATGTCTGGAAATTTGTACGTTCCAAAAATTAAGTCTTTTGTCTAGGATCCAGCAGTGTTTTCATGCCTGCCTGGCAAGTGTAAGGTCCTGAGTTTGATCCCTGAGACCACACACACACACACACACACACACACACACACACACACACACACACACACACATAGTTTCTCTATGTAATTTTAACAATGTAATGAGCAAAAATCTACTTGAAAACATTTTGTACTTCATATACAGCTAGGAAAAATCACTGTAACTTAAGAAGTAAGGACAAACCCAAGTTTAGTGATTAGATAAAGAAACAGACTTCTCCCAACAGCAAATGCCTGTCTTCACAGGCGCATGCGAGGAAGGCAGGTCTTGTTAGCGAGGGCTGTTTGCCTGCTGTCACACAAGCACAGAGGCTGCGGGTTTCCTTTCTCTGTGGTCTGTCCTCCAGAGGTCTGTCTGTCCTCCAGTGCTGCACAGCTGGATCATGAGAAATATTGCTAAACATCATGCAGCAGTGTTGAAAGTGTAGAGTCCTGCAGGGCCGCACTCTGAGTTGTCCAGGACTGCATGGGTCAGGCTGTGGCTGGACCTGCCGGTCAGCTGGCTGTAATTTCCCACGTGCGGGAGGAGGGGCTGGGAGTGGACAGACTGGAGCTGACGCTCGTATAAATGCTTGGTTATTCATGGCAGAGGGAAAGTGAAATTATTTTATGTAGTCGTTTCATCCAAGGACCTTTCGTGGCCACAGTCATTTACTTCGCAGACATTTGCGAGCATCTGTTCACTGCGTACTCCTCCGGGCTGGGGTAAGCAGGCCAAGAGGATCCCTGGTGCAGGGGCTCCGGGCGGGCTGAGGCAGGCGATCCCGAGTGCTGCGTGGGGCGGGCTCCCCGGGACTTGGCCGCGGTGCTGAGGGGCAGCGGGGGCCGGCAGGAAGCACGCAGGGCTCTGGACTTGTCCGTGGTCTGTTGCTGTCGGTTCGTCCCATTAGCGACAGGCCCTTGCATAGGATCCTTTCTGCACCTGGGGGTATTGTAGCCTGCTCAGTCTCGCGGTATTAACTGAGCATAAGTAAAACTTTCCAGGGTGCAGTGTGGTGACTTCTCCTTCCTTCTGAAGCCTCACTGAGGGCAGGTGGAGCATTCCCTTGCCAGTGCTGCATCTAAGATTTGCAGTGGTCTCGGTAGAGATAACGCATTGCTGTTGGGCGGAGCTCAAAAACAAACAAAAAAGATAGCCCTTGGTACCGTGTAACTTCTCAAAAAAGGAAAAAAGAACCTCAAGTTTTAAAAATGTGGACCTCATGGGACATAAGAGTGCACAGGTGTAATCTCAGCACTCCTCATGAGGCTGAGGCAGGAGAAGTCTCGTGACAGTTTAGGCCAGCCTAGACTGCACAGCAAGACCCTGTCTCAGAAAGTGGACCAGCAGGAAGTGAGATAGCAAGTATCAGAGGGAGAAATTAACAAAGTGTAACACAGAAACCAGTGTTTTCTTGAGTACTTTCTAAAAAATTGTAATGAGAGGTAGAATGAGGGGACAATGAATTTTTAATGAATAACAATGTAGAACCTTTACGCCTTTGAAAGTGTCAGTTTTCTTTGTCTTTATATAATTTTACAGATGTAAAGGGAAGTCTTACCCAGCTGACCTGCCAGTAGCTAGTGTCGTTATTTGTTTCTACAACGAAGCCTTCTCTGCCTTGCTCCGGACGGTGCACAGTGTGCTGGACCGAACGCCCGCCTTCCTGCTCCACGAAGTCATCCTCGTGGATGATGACAGTGACTTCGGTCAGTGAGTCCAGTGACCGCCAGCAAAGCTCGCGGGGCTGTAGCCCAACCGCTGTGACTCAGCCATCGAGAGAAACGCCTGACCTTGTCAGCTGGCTGCGCCTGGCTGCCCAGACATGGCCCTTGAAGTTTTCCCTCGGTTTACTTTTTAAAACTTTATTATAAGATAGTTGTAGATTCTCAGGAGGTTACAGAGAGCTGTTAGGATGATTCACTACGTATTTCCCACGCTCTGTGAAACCCACTGTAGAATGTACACAGCAGGCTTCACCTTCTCAGCAGGAGGAAGACTTGACTCAGCAGCACCAGACCAGAGCGGGCGGAGGCCGCACAAAGCGGGAAGGACAGGACTCACGGGTCCCTTTCCTGCCGGAGAGGAGCAGCCTCTCGAGCGGCAGCGGCAGTTCACGCACCCAGGACTCCCTCAGCACCCCAGGAGGGCGAGTCCAGGGTGCCCCCAGGGGAGGAGGGACCCAGGCGCTCAGACTTTGGTGAACACTGACGTTGGGAAAGAAATATGAGAAGTTTTCAGAACTTACTGCCAAAAATGTGTGATTAAAAAATAAGCAAATCTGGGCCGGAGATTTAGCTCAGTGGTTCCGGCACCTGCCTTGCAAGCACAAGGTCCTGAGTTCGATCCCGGTAACCACATACAATGCTGGGTGTGGAGACTCACGCCTACCAGCCATCAATACCACATACCACAGTGCCAGGCGTGGTGGCTCATGCCTGTAATCCCAGCACTCGGGAGACAGAGACAGGAGGATTGCTGAGTTTGAGGCTTGCCTGGGCTCCATAGTGAGCTCAGGGCTAGCCTAAACTACAAAGCGAGACTCTGTCTCAAAAAAAAAAAAAAAAAAGCAAATCTGAGTGTGGAGCACAGAGAAGATGTGCTGAGCACCAAACCCTAGAGCTTTTGTTTGTTTTGAGATGGGGTCTTCACACATTCACATGTTGTCCACGCATACCTGCTGCTGAGGACCATAGAAACCAAATCTCCAACCACAGTGACATTTTCTTTTGGCCAGTGCTCCAGCTCTTTGTTACTCTTTTATTTCCTACAGAATAAGCTGTGAAGTTCTATGAAAGTCTTTGTAAAAAAATTCTTTTTTTTCAGAAATTCTCTGACAGTTTGTTGTGGAGTTTGGATATATGACAGGTTGGAATATCCCCAGAAAATGCCTTTTTTAATAGTACCTCATACAGCTTCTGGACAGTTGGCTCCTTGTTTGTTTTTTTGTTTTTGAGACAGTCTTGCTTTATAGTTCAGCCTGAGCTCACTATGTAGCCCAGGCAAGCCTGGAACTCAGCAATCTTCCTCTCTCTGCCTCCCGAGTGCTGGGATGACAGGCGTGAGCCACCATGCCCAGCACTGTGGTATGTGGCATTGATTGCTGGTGGGCGTGAGTCACCACGCCCATATTGTATGTGGTTACTGGGGATCAAATAGAATCTTGCATTTGCTACGCAGGCACCAGAACTACTGAGCTAAATCTCTAGTCCCCTTGATTGATTTTTTTTTTTTTTTTGAGACAGGGTCTCGCTTTGTAGTTCAGGCTGTCCCTGAGCTCACTATGCAGCCCAGGCAAGCCTCGAACTCAGCAATCCTCCTGCCTCTGCCTCCAGAGTGCTGGGATGACAGGCGTGAGCCACCACGCCCGGCCCCTTGATTGATTTTTGAGATAGTCTCACTGGGGACTGAGGCAGCCTCGAACCTACTGTCTAGTGGCTTGTGCAGTTTGAGTAACTGTGGATCTCGTTTTCAGATGATTTAAAAGGAGAACTAGATGAGTATGTCCAGAAATACCTCCCTGCAAAGATTAAAGTAATCAGAAATTCAAAGCGAGAGGGGTTGATCCGTGGAAGAATGATTGGGGCAGCCCACGCCACAGGTAGGATAGCGTGGTTGGTTTCCCTGTGGTGTCAGCCCGGGTGGTGGCTCTCGGAGTTGTTCCTCTACCTGCGGAGGCCCTGGAAACCACGGGCATGGCATTGGCAGCAGGAGCAGTGCGCTGGGTCAGGTGGGAAAGGCTGCCAGAGGGTGCAGTGACCGCTGGTGTGGAGGCAGAAAAGTTCAGCTTTAAATACTGGAAGCCAAACTGTTGGCTCGGATTATGTAATCATTCTGAGTGTAGAAGACATACCTCTGGAGACATGCTTGTGATTCTAGTTGCTAAGACCCTGTGTCCCTGAAAATAAGACCTGGCCAGAAAACAGTGAACCTTGAAAACTAGGTATCAGAAATGCTGGCCCTGACAGCCTCTCCTGGGCTCACCTAGCATCACTGCTCTTGCTTGGCGGCTTCTCTGTTGACACCCACCCTGAGCCTTTTGCCCTTCTGCGTGCCAGGACGTGGGTATCTTCGTGCAGGTCATCTGCAGGCACTGAGCTACGTGGCTGACTCACTCATCACCGGAGCCTTGAGGTCTTGCTTTTATTTTTTATGATGGCGACTGGAGGAAGCAGGTGGCTCGGTTTTCCTGTGAAAGCTGCACTGACACATCTTAGAGACACACACTTCGAGCAGTAGTGCGCTCTGACGCCTGCATTTAGGTTCTCAGCTGCTCAGAATGACCTTGAAGTTATTAAAGAAATTTCGAATTATCACAAACAAAAATAGTCATTCTTGCTCACATTTATCAGGTGTAGAGATGCAGGTCACATTTTACGATTTTGCCTGGCAGCGGGGTTGGCAGAGGACAGGACTGGCTTGCTGGCGGGCGGGAAGGGCGGTGGCACCCCTCACGGAGCGCCCAGTGCTGTCTGACCTGGCCGCGCCCTGGCCTCTCCCCTTGCTTCCTCAGGGGACGTGCTGGTGTTCCTGGACAGCCACTGCGAGGTGAACGTGCAATGGCTGCAGCCCTTGCTGGCCGCCATCCGCGGGGACCCGCACACAGTGGTGTGTCCGGTGATCGACATCATCAGTGCCGACACGCTGGCCTACAGCGCGTCCCCCGTCGTGCGCGGCGGCTTCAACTGGGGCCTGCACTTCAAGTGGGATCTCGTCCCCCTGTCCGAGCAGGGGGCCGCAGACGGCGCCACCGCACCCATAAAGTAAGTCTCGGCTTTCGGAGAACAGTCCGCCCTCCCTGGGAAGGAAGGGGCACAGCCCGGCTTAACTTCCCCATTGAGGAGTCCCAGCTGCTCACAGGCTTGATGTGCCCGGCTGGGTCCTCAGGACAGAGGACTGAGTGCGGGCTCATGCGGACACGAGGCGCAGAGCAGGAGGGGCAGGCCCAGCCGCTTCCGCTGGACAGGTGCAGAGGCTGCCTCCAGAGACCTCTGTACTGTTTCTAGGTCCACTTCGTGGTTTCTGCTGTGGATCTTGCCCCGTTCGGTCCTCGGGTGTGTGAATGTACCTTAGCCAAAGTGTGTGAAATCAGATCAGAAGTGTTTCAGATCTGGGATCTGTGCTGGCTGGGTTTTGTGTGTGTGCGCGCGCGCGCGCGCACACACACACACACACACACACACACACACACGGTGAAACCTCTGGGGATGGGACCCCAGTCTGGAAGGAGCCCATTCGTGTCTCCTGCGCCTGAAGGTGGCTATGCAGTGTCCTCAGTTTCCCCACGACTGTTCACCTGAGGCTGGGTGTTGCCCATGTGGGGCGTTGTGCACCTTATGGGGCTGGGTTTGGAGCCTCTCTGATTTATGGATGAAGATGTTTCACCTATACTATGAACAACGTGAAAAGCGGTGATACATAAGCCTTTTTTAATCAGGGATTCAAAAGCTGGTGTTGCTGGTGCCCTGACTAAGACTGAATCACGCACCCTCCTTGCTACTCCACACTTGGTATTATAGCTCCTTTTATGTTACTTCTTTTCTCCGTGCAAATTTTTCACGTAGATTTCAGAAAAGTTTGTGTTTTTAAAGTCCTCAGATATTTTCTTTCTTCTTTTTTTGAGACAGGGTCTCACTTTGTAGTTCAGGCTGGCCCTGAGCTGACTATCTATTCCAGGTTAGCCTTGAACTCACAGCCATCTTCCTGCTTTTGTCTCCCAAGTGCTGGGATGACAGGCGTGAGCCACCGCACCCAGCATTGCGGTGTGTGGTACCAGAGATTGAACTCAGGACCTGTGCTTGCCAAGCATACGCTGGAACCACTGAGCTAAATCCCCAGCCCTCATTTTCTATTTTTTATTTTAACTGTTAGGATTGTGTTTGTAGATTGCCATGGTGAACAGCTTTACTGGCAGTATGGAGAACCTCAGGAGATGACTTTGCAGAGGTCTCTTCTAGTTTGAGCTTTGAGTCTGTAGGAAAATCCTACCTCTTCAGTTCATTGGGGATGAGAAGTTTCTGCCCACTTGGCCCACGCCCAGTGTTTCGGCACTGCTCTATAGTATTTTTTAAGGTCATTAGGCAAACTCAGTCTTGATATATCAGGAAGAACAACTGATAAACCCAATTAAGTCACTTGGGCTGAAGTATTGCAGTCTGTAATAACATCGAACACAGCCTAGAAGATGACAAACTGCTAACTATTAATTTGCTACCTGTGACCATATGAAGTAGATTTGTGGTTATATAACAAAATCTAGAGTGAACCAGAAAATTGTGTATAATAAATAACCCTTGCTATAGTGATTTTACTGTAAGGGGAGAAGATTTAGAAGGGTTTGGGGGAAAAAATAGAGAAATAGGTCAGTTTAGAAGCAAGGCTGGAGAACAAAGGAAGACTTTATAAACTTTGGGAAACTGGTGAGGAAGACAGAAAGGAGACATGAAAACAAGAATAGAGCAGTTGCAACAGAAAAACCACAGGCTGTTCACACTCTTGTAAAAAGCAAGATCAAGAAAAGATAGAACAAAAACTAGCAAAGGGAAAAGAAATACAAGGCACGTCTCTGCTGTCATCAGTAGACAAGGTGAGTTGTTTAATCCCAGGAATGCCGCTGGGGATTTTTGCTCGGGTTGTGTACAATCCGTGCGAGCTGGCCCTGCAGTTTCGTCTGGCTGTGGGGGTGGACAAGGCTGCTGGAGTCTGCCACATTCTCTGTGCCTCCTGCCGGCCTGAACTCTGTTCCCCACCGGGATCCAGAGCCACTAGATGGACTCAGCCTGACGGCTCTCCAAGATGGCTCCCAGCCAGTCACCCTCTCCTGAGTGGTATCTGGACCCACATAATTCACCAGCCCCTGCAGTCCGCTGTGTCTGCTGCTCTATTGTATGTGCCTTTCTCCACAGAGGCCCCTGGGTCGCCAGTGGTCACTGCACACCTGCAGGTTCAACCCACCTTTCCCACAGCAGACTTCCGTTCTCACTTCAGAGCCTCCTGGGCCCCCGGGACCCGCTCTCCCCCTCATCCTCACGCCACTGTCCCAGTGTCTGGACACGGGACCCTGTGGAGGTTCTTTCTCCACTCCAGAAATACTTTCGAAACCCAGGCACTTGGATGTGACGGTTACTTTTTCTTTCATTAGCAGCTTATTGTGTGCCCGCAGTTTTAGTTGTGTGGCCCAGTTCACCCCCTGATATTTGGTGAGATGTTTCATTAATAACCTATTTTATATGTTCCAGTTATGCTGGATTTTTTACAAACCAAGTAAGATTGAAATAGGCGTTACTTTCCTTTCCAGGTCCCCTACGATGGCTGGAGGACTCTTTGCCATGAATAGACAGTATTTCAATGAGCTTGGCCAGTATGACAGTGGTATGGATATCTGGGGAGGAGAAAATCTGGAAATATCATTCCGGGTAATTCTGTGTATGTGTATTTTGTGTGTAGTAATGTGTTATCCGTCATGCCATGTTTTCTGCGAATGCTGTCTTTATTAACAGATTTTCCTTAGTGATGGCTACTTTACTGTAATCTGTAATATGAATATTAACCTGTTTAGTGAAAAGCATATACTACATTTATTTTATAATTTTAAAGTTAATAGTAACAAAGATTGGGTTCAACTTCAGGACATTTTTTTTTTTGCCAGTACTGGGGGTTGAACTTGGCACTTTGTGCTTGTGAGGCAGGCATACTGTCACTGAGCTAAGCCCTCAGTCCAGGAAGTCTTCATGTGCATTTAATCTAGAGCTTTGATCTCTACTGGTTCCACCATGCTGACCTAGTGGCTGCAGATAGTGGGGCAGTCAGGCCTCACGTTAGCCGAGGCCACATCTCTCCTGGGAAGAGGAACAGCTCCGGTGTGTCCCACTCAAGTTTAAATGTTGCTGCCACAGTGTAAAGCTTGAGCCCTTTGTATGGACAGGTGCTTCTGACATAAGGGAGAAATTCTCTTTTACATTCTCTCCTCCTAGGAAGATGACACAGGGAAAGGAACAGGGGAGCCCTTGTGTTTGCACAAATACCTAAGCACTGGAGAGGGTGCCCCCCACTCTGTCCCGGCAGCAGAGTGCCTGTTGCGTAATTCTATAGCATCATGTAGTTCCCTAGAAGTTTTAGAATTTTAAGGCTGAAAGGAATGCTATTCCAGTTGTCTGTTTTAAAGATAAGGTAATGGTGGGCCGGAGGGTTAGCTCAGTGGTTCCGGCGCCTGCCTCGCAAGCGTAAGGTCCTGAGTTCAATCCCCGCTAACCATATATAATGCTGGGCGTGGAGACATGCCCATCAACAATCAACACCGCATACCACAATGCCGGACGTGGTGGTTCACGCCTGTCATCCCAGCACTCGGGAGGCAGAGACAGGAGGATTGCTGAATTCGCAGCGGCTTGCCTGGGCACCATAGTGAGCTCAGGGCCAGCCTGAACTACAAAGCGAGACCCTGTCTCAAAAAGCAAAAAAATAAATAAATAAATAAATAAGGTAATGGTGTCTCACCAAATTAATAGTACCTTAAGGTAATTCACATACTCAAGGATGAAATTTAGACCTTAAATTTGGATTTAATCTAGGCTGATCTGGGCAAAAGACCAGAAGGTTTTTTGAATTTAAATCTAGCCTATGTATTCTGTGCATCTGTTTTTCAGAAAAAGTATATACTTTTTTCCAAAAAACAAAAAATGGAAACAGGGACTGAACTCAGGACTTTGCACTTCCAGGCAGGTGACAAGGTATAGACTTTTCATAAGCAAATACCCGAAACTAAAGTGAGAAGCCTGGGTAACATGCACTCCAGTCTTTTAAGTGCCTGCGATCGGTTGCCTTGGCCTTTTAAGGCAGCATGAGGCACAATTTCAAACACATGGTAGCAAATGAATACTACACAGTGGTGGAATGTAATTCATTTCAGAAAGACATCATTTTTAAAAGTCCTTTTTCCTCTGTCGAGCTGTATCTAGTAATAAAATCTTGGCGTTCATAGGCTAGGTAAAGGTTAATTTATGAAAACTCAGTCCTTGATCTCACAGCAGTGGGCAGCAGTGGTTAACGCCTCTTTGCTTTTGGCCAGATCTGGATGTGTGGCGGGAAACTCTTCATCATCCCCTGCTCAAGAGTAGGGCACATCTTCCGGAAGAGGCGGCCGTACGGCTCTCCCGAGGGCCAGGACACCATGACGCACAACTCGCTGAGGCTGGCGCACGTCTGGCTGGATGAATACAAGGTAAGGGGCGCATCTTGTGCCGGCGACGGGCGGGGAGCCGCCAGGGGTGGATTCCTTGCTTTTCCCTTCGCTCCTGTGAGCGTCCGCTTGGCTGACCTCTTCAGGATCGCTGCGATGGAAATGCCGCCGTGCTTATGTATGTGCGGCAGTTTTTAGAGGATCAAGCACATACTATGTGCTGTGGACGCGATAAGGAAGCACTGGGGCGCCAGCACGTGCGCACTGCTGTCCCCTCTGCCCGTGAGCGGTTGGGGCCAGCAGTACCCACGCGTGGCTGCTGGGTCAGAGCCCGCAGCGCTGTGTGGGGCTGGCAGGCCCGGAGGTCCTGTGAGAGCTGGTTCCACTCGCGGATGTCAGGGAGGGAGCAGCGCGGAGGACGCGTCTGGGCCTGCATGCTGCCGCGGGGGAGCTCTGCGGGCAGGTACTTCGCCCAGGCCAGGGAGGGCAGCACTTCCGGCGGATGGTAGGAACAGAGACGCACCGGCATCTCACTGTGTGACTCATAATGAGGTCCGGCCTGTTCACAAATGTCATTTACCTACTATATATAGTGCAGTTTGTCAGTACTTGAAACAAACTGCACTGGTCAGTAGGCCAGAATTTTCCTTTTTAAAATTTTGTGTAAATGTTTTTTTTTTTTTTTTTTGAGACGGGGTCTCACCCTGTAGTTCAGGCTGGCCCCGAGCTCACTGTGTAGTCCAGGCAAGCCTCGAACTCAGCAATCCTCCTGCCTCTGCCTCCCAAGTGCTGGGATGACAGGTGTGAGCCACCACACCCAGCACTGTGGTGTGTGGTAGGTGGTATTGATTGTTGGTGGGCATGAGTCTCCACACCCAGCATTGTATGTGGTCACCTGGGATCGAACTCAGGACCTTGTGCTTGTGAGGCGGGCACCGGAACCACTGAGCTAAATCTCTGGCCCATAAATGTATTTTTTTACGAGTATATATTTGTGATGCAAAATGAGTATATTCACCAGGCAGAGTTGGCTCATGTGCATATCAAATCTTAATCCTTTTTATCACCCCCTGGCCAGTTTTTAATGTTATAAAATAAAAGTCTTGCATATTTGGTAAAGATCCATGCAAAAGGCAAGGTGGGGCCCAGGGGTGTTGCTCAGTGGCACCACATTCCTGTCAAGCACAAGGTCCTGGTTCAATCCCTGATAGCAAAAAAAAAGGAACAGAGAAAAAAGCAAGATTGAAATGTCTGTGATACTTTTTATTCCACATTATAATTACTTTAAGTCATTGAGTTTTGGTGTAAAAGAATAAGCTCAGGGCTGGGGATTTAGCTCAGTGGTTCTGGCATCTGCCTGGCAAGCACAAAGTCCCAAGTTCACAGTGCCAGGCATGGTGGCTCATGCCTGTAATCCCAACAGTCTGGAGGCAGAGGCAGGAGGATTGCTATGAGTTGGAGGCTAACCTGGGCTACGTAGTGAGTTCAGGGCCAGCGTTAACCACAAAGCAAGCCCCTGTCTGAAAAAAAAACAGTAAAACACTTAAAAAAAAAAAAATCCCTGTTGATTTTTACTTTCACCTACATGGTTTCTGGAGTTTGTATTTTATAAAATTTTGTTCAACCAAAATGACTTATAACAATAGACCAAGTAAGTACATGTAAGAGGCAGGTGGTAAAACAGTTTGCAAAAACAAAGCAGATGTCACTGTTACAAATTTGTTTTGAAAAGAAGCTTGCTGCTGCTACCTTGAATAAACACTTGGGGAACCCTCAGTTTTTATCTCTCATGTGTCAGTCCATAGAAATCCCTTGGACCCTAGTAGTTAAGGCTACATGATGGAGCCACTGATGTTGTACGTGATCTGTTTCATTGGTGCTGACAATGTACAGTTTTACACACTTTGCTCCTTCTGAACCTGGGCTGTACTGTCCCGTTTCACACCTCATAGTGTCTGTCAGTAAGCCCGTTAGCGTAAGTGAAATTTCCACTGGTTTTTGTGGTATCACCAAGAACATACTGGAATGAAAAATATTTTGGTTCATAACCCACCATTTTTAGTTGTCTTTTAAGCCTCAAGTATGATTGCCTACAACAACAAAGAAATCCATTTTTATCCTTTTAAAATCTAGGAGCAGTATTTTTCCTTAAGACCTGATCTCAAGACCAAAAGCTATGGAAACATCAGTGAGCGTGTTGAGCTGAGGAAGAAGCTGGGCTGCCAGTCCTTCAGATGGTACCTGGATAACATTTACCCAGAAATGCAGGTCCCGGGGCCCAACGCCAAAGTCCAGCAGCCCGTCTTTGTCAACAGAGGGCCCAAGCGCCCCAGAGTCCTGCAGCGCGGACGGGTGAGTAGCCCTGCACGCCAAGGTTGGGGTGGTGCTGAGCTATAATAAACGACTCCAGACTTAAAGTCTAGACGCAACTAGTCTCTGTCGGGGACCTTCTGTACAGATGCAAAATCCCTTTGCTGCAGAGTTTTCCCGTCGGCCTTCGCGGGAAGCAGGGCCGCTCCCGTGAGCGTGTGAGGGTTTCCGAGCGCTGGAACCCCGGCCCTGGTGCTCCCTGCACGTGCCTCCGGCTCGGCGGGGATAGGCCATCGATAACTTGCTATAGTTTGCAGCTTTTGCTCTCATTTCCTTCTCTTGATTTTAGGTCCTTCAGGGTGGGATATTTTAATTTCCTTCACACCTTACTTACAGCAGCGAATTTGTTTTTAGCTAGAATGTCTGTCACGACCGTACCGGTTAGAACAGCCAGAAATTGGGAAGAGAGAGCCGAGCACCTCCTGACCTTGCCTTTGCGTGGCGAGTAATCGCGCCCTCCTTCCCTTTGCAGCTCTACCACCTTCAGACGGACAAGTGCCTGGTGGCCGAGGGCCGCCCGAGCCAGAAGGGAGGCCTCGTGGTGCTCAGGGCCTGCAACTACAGGGACCCAGCTCAGGTGGGCGGTCCCGGGGGCATCCACGCGAGCCCGCGGTGACCGGGACTCTCACAAGGGAGGGGAGCGGCTCTGGGTCACCTCGGACAGCCGCGTGCGTCTTGTATTTCTCCTACCTCTGCTCGTTGTGGGTCACGGCAACAGTTCAGTTGCGCGCACCCATCTGAACTTCCCAGCGTCGCGTGGGCCGGATGAGACTTGCAGGGCATCTGAGCTCACGCGAGCATGCGTCCTCGGCTCAGAACATTCAGTCTCCTCTTGAATTTCCTTAAGGTTCTTGAAGGAAACCCCAACAGCATTTCAGTTTATTTCATTTCCACACATCAGTGTGTCTCTTCAGTACTACAGTGGCCCTGAAAGTAACATTTATATAAAATAGATAATGATCTTCATTTCATCATTCTCGAGACTAAATACTTACAGCATGGCCTGAGTCAGGGCACATGGAATGAAAAGCCTTGGGCTCTTTGGTAATTTCCTAGGACATATTATTTCTCAAAGGATTCGTGCACAGTATCTGGGGACAGATGTGCATATTGGAAAACGTGCTTTACAGCCCTTGGAGCCATTTCTGGGAGGAGCGGCCGTGCGTGCCGCTGGGATTCGGGCCTGCGGTGACACATTAGGGATGCAGGTCCCCTGCGGGGCAGGTCACGCTGTCCGACAGTGGCGCGGACTTGGGCTACCGCGGCAGCCGCGTGTGACTTCCCTTCCTATCAGACAGGCAGGTCGCGCAGCGTCGGCCCCGCCGTAGACCAGCCCAGCTCAGCTTCCTGCGGACCTGACAGCGTCTGCTCTGCACACTCGGGTCTCAGGACAAGCACCGCGCGGGCGACGGAGGGCGGCAGAGTTGTTCCCCTTCGAGCCGGGCGGGGGGGGGGGTGCACCCTGAGGAGACCGCTCGCTGAATTAGAGGCGGGTGTAGGCCTGGCTTCCTGAAGAAATGTGCACAGCAGGGCGACCCTGCAGACGCTGGGGAGGGTCCAGGGGATTCGCGGCGGCAGCTGGCAGCCCCTCCAGCGTGTAGACACACTGTGGACCAAGAAGACCACGTGATTGTAAAGCCTAAGATGGAGACGGTTTCTTAAATCCAGCCAGCAAAGTTGAGTTGCTGCTTAGGTTTCTTTCCGGAATAGCACTGTCAGCGATGTCTCTACTGTAACAAACTCCCGGAGCGGCTCACCTCGGTCCACGGCCAGCCGGCCCCGTGCTCGTGGTCCTGTGGGGGAGCGCGTCGCCCTTCCACCCCTCGGCCAGGAACACGGGTGTGGCGCCGCACACTCCAGGGACACCATGGCCCTTTGGGGGGCGGCCCGATCCAGCTGACAGTAGATGCTCTGTTTCTCCTGTTGGCTGCCGACACGGAGTATGCTAAAGCCAGATGACACCTTGGGTGTCTAGTCCTTTGATCTGTTGTGGCCTTGAGACCACACAGAAGAAATCCATCTTTCCTTCCCCGAATCTGAGGAGTATTGGCCAATCCTGAATTTCAGTATTTATGGCAAAACTTTTTTTTTTTTTTTTTTGAGACAGTGCCTGGCTTTGTAGTTGAGGCCGGCCTTGAGCTCACTATGCAGCCCAGACAAGCCTCAAACTCACAGCAGTCCTCCTGCCTCTGCCTCCCGAGTGCTGGGATGACAGGCGTGAGCCACCACGCCCGGCACTGTGGTGTGTGGTACCACGGATCAGACTCAGGACCTTGTGTTTGCAAGGCAGATACGGGAACCACTGAGGTAAACCCCGGCCCATGATATATATATATTTTTTCTGTCTAGGTCTGGATTTATAATGAAGAGCACGAGTTGGTTTTAAATAACCTCCTTTGTCTGGACATGTCAGAAACTCGCTCCTCAGACCCACCGCGCCTCATGAAATGCCACGGGTCAGGTGGATCGCAGCAGTGGACCTTTGGGGTGAGGCTGGCTGTGGGCCCAAATCTTTTCTGGATGTACACTTTTTATGCCAGTGTGTGTTTTAAGTAAAAGCAAGTTACTGATATTTTCTTTTTACAGAAAAATAATCGGCTATACCAGGTGTCAGTGGGACAGTGCCTCAGAGCGGTGCATCCCCTGGGCCGGAAGGGCTCTGTTGCTATGGCAATCTGTGATGGCTCCTCCTCCCAGCAGTGGCACCTGGAAGCTTAGGGGTCCCGGATGGAACGGCACCTTGCTGGCCACACAACAGCACCAGGGGAGCTTTAGAAAGAATGTCCCGGGCAGAAGCCCACACGGCCCTGTCTGGGTGGACTCATCAAGGGCCTTTCTCAGCTGCTGTAGGGAATTTGTCACTCATAGTGGGAAACCAAATCTAGAAACCCAATTCCAAAGAGTTGGGTTTGCACAGAAGGCTGGATGGAATTGGACATTTCTAATCGTATTTATTTATGCTTCTTTTTAGCTCCCTTTAATGATGGGATGGTTTTAATCTGATCAGGAAATTGTGATTTGCTTAGAAGACTTAGAGACAATTTTTTCTATTATATCCTAAATAAATAATTTAAAAAAAATAGTTGCTCTACATTAAACTTCATGAGACATCATAATATTTAAGAGGCAGTTAACTGTTGTAAATTATTTTGGTGACTTATGGCATTATCTGCATTTAAAATAAAAGATCCTTTTGATTACTTAGGGTTTGTTTTTGGTCTACTCTTTTGTTGTGAGAGCCAGTCTCCCCAGGAGCGGCTCCCAGCTTTCAGGAAGCCTTGGATTATGTGAATTGGGGCGCAGAATTCAGTGTCTCAGAACCAAAATATAATGTGAATTTTTCTTCCGAAAGTTACATCTCAGAGACTGTCTCACAGTTCAGGAACTCAACGATTTTACCTTAAACTAACTTACAAATCAGGTTTAGGACCATATGGGATATATAGTCTGTATCCTGAATATTTTTTATTTTTGACTTCAAAGACCAAGTCATCTAGGAAGCAAAAAGCAGCAAGAATGTACATGTAATCACATCAAATGTAATGCTCTGGTTAAAAAGCAGAAGTGGGGTTTGGTAGCACACCCCTTTTATTCCAGTACTTGGGAGGCCAAGATACTAAGATCACTGTAAGTTCAAGGGTACTTTGAACTACACAGTGAGACTGTCTCATAAGAGGACAAAAACAGGGCCGGAGATTTAGCTCGGTGGTTCCAGTGCCTGCCTAGCAAGTACAAGGTCCCTGGTTCAAACCCCGGTAACTACATACAACGATGACTCACGCCCACCAACAGTCTGTACCACATTCCACAGTGCCGCCGGGCATGGTGGCTCACGCCTGTCATCCCAGCATTTGGGAAGCAGAGGCAGGAAGATGACTGAGTTTGAGGCTTGCCTGGGCTCGCGAGCTCAGGGCCAGCCTGAACTACAAAGTGAGACCCTGTCTCAAAAAAAAAGATTGTCATATTGGATAAAAAAATTCAAGACGAATTGTAGGCTGCCCACAAGAAACTCACCACAAATAGGAAGACACGCCTTTCATTCAGTGTTCTACATTATGTTTAGAATAGCTGTTAGTCTCTAATGCTGTTACTAGGGATGGCGTAGGATCTCTTCATGGTAAGATCTCATTTACATACCTAATAAAAGAACTTTGAAATATATGTTGCAAAACCTTGGAGAAGCAAACACATAATACAGTGTTACTAAGCCATCTCAACATACCTGTGGAACAAGAGTAACATCAGCTTCGGGCATGACCTAGCTGGCATCTGCAGCGTATTCCACCAGACTGTCCCCGGACATAAACAAGATTAGTAACTGCGTACCAGGTCAAATTATGCAAATCACATTACATATCAATAGTAATAAAATCTGACCAAGAGTATGTTAAAAATCTCCAAATACTTCAGGAAACCTTGTGGTCAAAAAGAAATCAAAAGGCTATATTAAGCTGACTAAAAACATAGGTTTGTGGCATGCAATTAAATGAATACCTGGAAGTTTTGTAGCATTCCACACTTAGAAAAGAATAAAAGTCTCAATTTTACCTTCAGGAAGAGAACAGCAAGTCAGGAACTCAACACAGGAGAAATAAAACATTAAGTATCACAACAGAATGAAACTGCAAATGACATTAATGAGACAAGCTGGTCTGAGAGTAGAAACGTCGACAAAGCTCTAACCAAAAGAGAAGGATGCTGACAGGAGCGAGCGGGTCCCGACAGCCTGCGGGTGTGCGGAGGAGAGAGGCGAGGCTCTTCCTGACTTTAGATGAGACCAAGTTCTCCAAAACACTAGAAAACGGAACAAACAACTTTTATCGGAGTCAACCTTCTGCTCAAAATACGATCATCCGTTTATAAACTGCTTAAAATGTGACACTCAGAGCAGACAATGTTTCAAGTCATTCCATGAAAAATATATGAATGGCCCAGTGTGGACACTGTTCAGTCTCAGCCGGAGGAACACAAGTTAAAACCACGGCCTGGCGTGGCCGCCTCCGCCCCAACACGCGGGGGGCCCCCAGGGCAAGGCCGCCCCCGCCGGGGTCGCGGGCCCGCGTGTCCACAGACGCAGCTCCCCTCCCCCGGCGAACGGGGCAGGGGCCCCCGCGGCACAGAAGAGGGGCCGCGACCGCCCGGTGGGTGAGTCCGCGGGAGGGACGAGGCCGTGCGGAGCCGAGAGGGCCGGGAGCGCCTGCGCCCTCCCGGGCTACGGCGAGGAAAACGGCGAAGCGCCTTCGGCCGCGGAGCGCCGCGCACCCGCCTCGCCGCACGACACGCGCGCACCGCCGGGGCGCGAGCTGGCAGATCCTACCGTGAGCGGCTTCCGGGGAGAAGGGAAGCTGCTTCAGAAGCGAGCAGCGAAGGGCGCCGGGACGAAGGGGACAGCAGCGGCCTCGGGGGGACGGCGGCGGCGACAGGAGGCCAGGTCCAGAGCAGAGCGCGGCTCCCTCAGGCTCGCCCGGCCGGAGCCGCCTCCGTCCCGAGCCCCGGGCCCGCCTGCCGCTGGGGACGCTGGGGACGCGGCCGCGCCTGGGCACAGGGCGGGGCGGGCGCAGCGGAGGAGCCGGGCGGCCCAGGGGAAACCCCGGGAGGGTGTCGGGGCCGCCGGCCGCACTGCCCGACTTCCGACGCACTGCAGGGCACGCAGAGGCCGCCGGGGAGCACGGAGGACGGGCTGGCGCCTTTCGTGGCTGGAACAGACACTGGGCTGCGAGAACCTCTCGGCAGCCCGGAAAGCAATCTTCAGGGCTGAGGACGCAGATCTGCGAGGAGAGAAGCGAGGCCCAGTCAGAGCGGGTGCGGCCGGCGGCGAGAGGGGCTGGCCGGGCTGCTCTCGCGCAGGGCAGGGCTGCGCTGGCGCGGGCGGGGGACGCCGGCCTCGGTCAGTGCCACGGGCCGGCACGGCACCCCGCTCCCCGGCCGGGGCGGGCGCGGCACACAGCCCGCCGGGCCCCCTGCGCCCGCGCCCTCCTCCTCCGCCCTCGGGCCTCGGCTCAGCAGGCGCGTCCCCGGCCTGCGCCCGCCCGCCCGCCCGCCCGCCCGCCCGCCCGCCCAGGGAAAGTCCTGGCCGCAGGTCACCGTCCTCGAGCCCTCCGTGCAGGGGCCGCCGAGGGACACAGGTCCCGCCGCTCCCGCTGCGCCGCGCGACGCTCCCTTCCCAAGCCGACGGGGCGCGCAGGGGCGCCATCCCCGCGCCGGGCGGTCCGGCCTCGCCCCTCCGTGCGGGTTTCCGGCTCCGGCAGCGCGGGCGCCAGGCTGCTCGGGAAGCGGAGGGGAGCGGGTTCCAGGCAGCGGCGAGCGTCGGACACGTTCCTCTGCGAGAAACAGAGCCTTTACCTCACGGAACGAGTCTAGAAGGCAGGTGGGAAAAAGTGAGAATCGGCGGGCGCGGCGTCACATCCCTGCGGGCGGCACCAGGCGCGGAGGCGGACGCTTGACCCGGGAGCGGAGGCCAGCCTGGGCGAGGGGCGACAGCGCGTTTCAAACCAAGAGAACGGAATAAACTCACCGGGCACACAGAAACAGGCTTTTGAACAAATAAAGCAGCAAGAGTGACTCTTCCCCACCTTTTTTGAGGGTGCCCTGAAAGCACCCTCAGAGGCCGGCGGAAGGCAGAGGCCGGCGGCGGCGGGTCACAGGCATCTGCCCCATCTGAAAGGGCAAACAGGCTGGTCCGGCCAGGGGGGCCCGCGGGCCAGACGGCGCTGATGGAGCCCCCGGGCGGCCGCCAGAGCGCGGTCCCCGCGGAGACAGCACGGGAGGCAGCTTTATAGATGTAAAATATTTTATTTGTAAATGGTGATCTTCTAAATCTGTGTCCACAAATTCCAAAACCCATAACACTCTGTATACTTCAAAAAATTCAATTTCTGTCAACATTAGATACTATTATACAGAACAGAAAACAACAAAAACCCGGTAAGACAAATACTGGTAGGATGTCAGGATATTGTACAAGAGAAGAAAAATATTCAAGAAACAAATTTCATACAGCTATTTATCAAGAGAAAAATATATACAATTGATTTATTCTGTAAGATAAAAATACATCATGCCATATACATTACAAGTTCAGAACTGCATCACTGAATGTACCAACAGCTTACAGCCCACTTGAATTGTGCACACAAAACTTCATTTATACTCAGTCTGGGAAGTGTCAGTACCAGAATTTTAAGTACAAAATAAAAAGCTAGCCTGGTTCAAAATGCTGATTAAGTTTCTACAAGCAAACACAAAACAGTGTGTTTATTTAAAGAAATGTAAACAAACAGTTCATACAAACACATTTTAAAATTACATCTTCGAAAAACCCTATTGCCGGAGTCCTGCAGCCTTGAGCATAATCATCTCTTTTTTTTTTTTCCTTTTTAAAATTTTTATGTTAAATAGAAGGCTAAGAAGTTGGGTAAGTTTCTGCTACATGATTCTATTATGTGTACATGATTCTGTGTAGTCTGAACAAAGTTCTAATCAAAACTATTTTTGCTGAAGAAAAAATTCAGCCTCCATTTGGGTGTCGTTTTAAGCAGTTATTCACAGTTATCACAAATTGTAAGCACAAAAAAACCTGACTGAAGTAGGGATGCAACAATATAATATGAAAAAATTAGTTTAAATTACCAAAACATCTATAAAAGTTGTAGTCAGCACTCAGTCTGTTCTGTCAGAAGTTAGGTGTATAAAACAAGTAATAATAGACTATAGTTTCCAAAAAATCCCCAAACACTCCAGGTTGAAACTGTGGTTATTACATAGTTATAATGGCATATTTAATAACAAATTATATTGTAACATCCCTATGACGTTTTATAAGCACCCGAGCTGCTGCAGAGCCTGGTAGCATTTGGTCAATAACTATTTTTATACTGTATTTTTTTCTCAAAATATTTACATATTTGTACAAAGTAACAGGGTTTGTTAGTTCTGCAGGTAACAGCAGCAGCTTGGCTTTCTTCTAACTTTTATTTAAAAATAGCTTCATTCACTTATTCAATAATAAATACAAAAAGTTTCTCTTATTTTACAGAAATCAAAAAACTACAATAAACTGACTCATGGAATCAAGTATTTAAATGTATTTTAGTGCAAGTTATTATCCCTTAGCTCTATCCCTAAGGAAGTCATCTCGGTACATTCCTTGTTCAGCGGCGTCCACGGATCTCACTTAGAGGGCCTGCCCCTTCGTAGGCGTGGCCAGCACTCTGGACATCCCCTTCGCTGGTGATTTCAGTCTTACATTCATCGGAAGGCCCCTGCCTGGGGCAGGGCAGCCATCGGCTCTTTGCCCCAGTAAAAGTTTCTCCTCAGTGAGACTAAAAAACAAATGAAAACAAACCCACCCACAGGAAAACAAAGAGTAAAAAAAGAAAGAAAAGAAAGAACAGAAGCAAAAGTGCTGGACGTCTGTGACTCTGCTTACCCTCAGCATCGAGGACCGCGGCCCGCAGCTGTGCAGGCTCCCTCCCCTGCGGGCTGAGGAAACCCCACGCGGAAGCTGCCCCGCCAAAGTCGGACAACAGAAAACAAAACTAGCTTCCAATGGTGTGTTGAGTCGCCTTTTCCTAGGGACAAGCCGCCCGCTGGGACAGCAAGGAATGCGTCAGTTCATCCACTTCCGGCAGTTCACCGCTCCGCAGTGGCACGGAATCTTGTGCTGGTCGTCTTCGAAGTCGAACTTGTAATCATAGCAGAGCTGCCCAGGGCAAAGACACAGTGTGAGAGGGCGGCGCGCGGGCGGAGGCAGGGGGTCTCCCGCGCACGCAGGCCCGCAGAGCCGCAGAGCCCAGGCTTCACTGAAAGAAGCCCCGCGGGAGGGCCTCGGGCACCTCCGGAGGAGAAAGACGGCGGCGCCCTGCTGCGAGGGGGCGGGGCGGGGCGGGGCGTTCCTTAGGAGGGGAGCCTGGCGGGGACCGCCCCTGCCCCTGCCCCTGCCCGCGGCCCCACCAGCCACCACCAGGGCCCTTCCCACCCCGCCCCCCGCAGATGTCCGACGGACCCAGCCGCGTGGGGTTGCCAAGGCATTCCGATAGGTCAGCAGCCAGGTGACAAGGTGGCTCCAAAGTGGCACAAGCTGCCCAGCCCGAGCCTTGCTGCTGTCCCTCCTAGGACAGGGACCAGCGATTTCTGGCCTTTCTAACTAGAGGGCTGTAGGATTCGGTCTGAAAGGCTTTCTATACCCCGGAAAGCCGCGCGCCAGCGTTCGCGGCCAGCCCCTCCGCACAGAGACCCCCACCCGCCAGGCATTCGCCGGTCACCTACAGAGGAGACGAGGCCAGAAAGGAAGGGGCCGCGGGCCTGTGTGAGCCGCCGTCCGGCAGACGCACCGCCGCGCTGCTCCGGGAGGCGAGCGCCCTGAGCCCCGGGCGCCGGAGCGGGCGCGGGAGCCGCAGTGCTCGAGACGGCAGGGTGCGGGCGGCCGGCGGGGCGGTGTGCGCTTCCGCTAGGAAAACGCAGGTTCCCGCAAGGCGCCCGCACACGCAGGCGCCTCCGCACCGTGCCTCCCGCGGCTGACTGTACCCAGAGCCGGGGCTCCGCCAGCAGACGCTCGGGACCAGCTCGGGGCCGCCACCCCCAGGGTGAGCCCGTGTCGGGCAGGGCTGGCGGAGGTGGCGGGCAGCGGCATCTCGCGAGGCCGCAGAGCAGAGGTCCAGCCCAGCGCTCGGCAGGCCCCGGAGAGCGCTGGCACGGCACTCCGTCTGCGGTGCGGACGGCCGCGCGGCGTGCAGAGGCGGCCGAGTCGTCTCACGAGTCCACGGGGACGCAGAGGCGGCCCCTTGGCTGCCCGGTCTGAGCGCGGGCGTCTCCGCACCCGGCCGGCTGAGGGCACGGCAGGCGACGGCACGTGATGACGCCACCGAGCGACAAGGCCGCGGGTGGGGTGGGGACACTGACACTCGGTGCTTCCCAAGCTGCCACGTGGAGGAAGGTGGCGCCTGGGGCCCCGGAGGACGAGGCAGGACAGGGCGCCGAAACGCAGCCTACTGCCGGGGCATCTCCTGGCGGCGGAGAAGCTGAAGCAAACACAGGTGGCGGTGTGAGGCAGGACAGCGCCCCGGAACGGGGCCACCCCTTCCGCTCACCTCTTCTCCTTTCTGGATTCTCCGATTGGAGCTGATGATAATCTTGTGGCCCCTCTCGAAAGTCACCACTTCCGCCACACAGTTGGGCGCACAAGAATGGTTGATGTACCTGTAGCCGCCACATCGGAAAACGCAGTTAGCACGCACCGCCGCGGGAGCGCGCCCGCCTCTCGGCTCCCCACACCTCCGTCCTCTCCAGCCAGGGCTTCCAGCCGCCCTCTGCCGGCGCCACCCCAGGCGGGCGGCCTCACCTTGCGGGCCCTCCCGTGAGCGTGGCGTCGATGACGTGATCATTGTCCATGCGGAACATGTACACACCGCGGTTCTAAGGAGAGAGCGGGCAGTCACCAGCGTGGGCCGAGATGCCCTCCGCCTCACGCCCAAGTCACGCTCCCAGGGGACGGCGCCCCTCGCTGTCCGGGCCCTTTACCAGCACCCGGCACCGGCAGCAGGCGTCAGGCCCGGCGGCCGCTTGTGAGCCAACAATTACATCTACGCAAGCAACGGCTGGACAAAGAAAAGTGCGGGAAGAGCCCGGGGCCCACGAGGCCGCTGCACACGGCTCCCCTCTGCCTGGACTCGGGGTGGGGCGGGGAGCCGGGCCGCGTGAGCCCGGCCGGGCCGCACCTGGGACTCGTACAGCTTCTCCTTCCTGTTGGCGACCTCGTTCCGGATGATGGTCCCGATGTACTCGATGACCATGGTGTGCTTCTCAATGTCCCTGGCAGCGTAGAGGCCCAGGCCCTGCGGGGCAGAGTGCACGACACTGCGGCGTCTCCGTCTCCGGCACTAAAAGCCTGGAGGCTTCGCCTGAACTCAGAGGACACTACTTATGGAATACACGATCTCTGAAATTTAAAAACTTGGTGGATCTTGCTACCGAAGACTATGCCTCATGATCTGTTCCGTGTCTTCCGTGCACTGCACCCGGGAGCCTGCGTGCCCCTCGGGTTCCAGGGAGCCCCCGAAGTCCACGTGCCACGCAGAGAGCTGAGCGGTGACTTCCCTGTGCCGAGGCTCAGGGCGGCCCGAGACCTGCAGCCTCCTCCCTGCCCTTCCTCACCCCAAGCCGAGCAGTCACCTGGATCCGGGACCGGGCCAGGTACACGTTGGACTTCCATTCCGTCTTCATCCTCCGGTACTGGGACGACTTGGAGTGGACGAACTGCTTACTGTATGGCGCGTTCAGCTCCCCCGTCACCGTGCTCTGGAACGACTTGGAGGTGCTGGTGCTGTTTAGGGTGTGCGGCCTGCAGGCGATGGCGTGGTGACAGAAAACAAAGGGAAACTGAAGACACCTCTGACCAGAGCTCCAGGCCAGGCCAGTTTCCTGACAGAAACACACGGAAAGCTGCCTGGCAGAGGCACACGCGCTCTCGGAGGAGGTCGGGCACATACACAGCCGAGACAGCAGGGTTTGTAAGCAGCAGACGCATCAGGCACAAAAACCACAAACAGGCTTAGAAACCCTGGGCTGTACTATGTGAAGTTAAAAGAAAATACCTTAACACAAACCTCTTGACATGGGCATTCATTTTAGGTTCGGAACGGGCACAACCTGTGGGGTTGACAGCCAGCGGCAGCTCCATGAGAGGGTTCCGACCATAGCGGAAGGTGTAGTTTTCGCACGCCTCCACCCCAGGAAGCTGGAAAGCAGCAGAACGCACGAGGAGTAACTCACCCTGGCCAAGACCGCAGAGCTCTGGGTCTGGCTAGAGACGCGCGACGCGAGTCCGTGCAGCGATGTCTCCTGGCGCCGGCCGCCTGCACCCTCACTCCGAGCGCGAGCGCAGGTGGCGGGAACCCTAGCGGGCGACGCCGCCCGAGGAGCACGCCCACGCGTGGGCTTCCAGGATCTGATACATACGGGCAGTGTACTGATTCCGAACTTAAACGAGTTTTTATCCAGACTAACATCCACTTCTGTATCTGTGCCTATAATTTAAAAATTATAAGCAGGAGCATTTTCATGTTTCTTTCCAGATCATTCCTTGTTTCTTTCAAGTGTGAGTGTGACAATATGAGCTCATCACATTCCATGTTGCAGGCAATATAAACATAAGGTAACAAGTATGTTAAAGATCTTTCCTAGAATTTCTCTACAGTCATAAAAGATGCGTAACATTTTAAGAGCGCTATTTCACAGGAAGCAATCAGCCTCCCTCAGCCTCCTCTCAGTGGCTTTGGGGTTTCCTCTGCTTCTCCAAAGAAAACACATCAATGATGTGTCTCCCCGTGAGCATGTCTTGGAGTCACATGGCTTGCACAGGTACGGAGTGCCCTAGAGCCCAGCCACTCGGGGCCACACACGCCCAGGCGGAGTCAGAGTGGACAGTATCAGGTGCTGTGCATCCACTGCTCTCTGGAGACCAACTCCCCCCAGGAGGAGGCCAGAGAGAGGCCACAACGCCCACATGAAGACAGGACACCCCACGCTGGCAAGCGGCCCATCATGCCATGCAGCTCAGGGAAAGCGGTGTCTCCTCGTGCCTGGGTCCTGGCACCAGCCTGCGCTCAGCCTGGAGGACAGCGCGTCGCCACTGTGGCGAGGCCCCCTAGAGCTGAGCAATGCCTGTCTGCCCTGCAGGCCCGGGAGGCGGCCACACAGTCGGGGGCACCACAGCTGTGGACTGAGCGACACTCACTGATTCGGCGATCCGAGCCACCGCGGAGACAGTCAGGCCAAACAGGTCTTCCCCTTTCAGATATGCAGGGAAAAGCTGGAGCATTTCAGATTTTTTCCTCACACAGGCAACAGGCTCCAAAATTTTATCCCAAACACCTACATATGGACAAGAAAATAATTTTTATAATAAACTTGCTTTAGGCTAAGGAGAGGAAAACAGGACACAGTATAAAAGTGAGGGAGCAGAATCATCACTCCCAAAGACTGACTTGTTTGCAAATAAAACCTGTGAGGCAGGAGTCTGTCCAACGGCCTTATGAAATTTGGGGGAAAATAATGTCACAATATGGACATCGGAACAGCAAAAGTAAAAAGGTAGTTTAAGACAACTGAATTAATGTAAATGAAGTAATTTATTTTCCTACTGGCCAGATGACCTACTTGCTTTAGAAATGGATAGTCCAGCCAGAGAGATCTGCAGAAGTGTGTTTTCCTTCAGTGCTATACTGGAATGAAGAAACTTTTCTTTGAAAATATCTTTGGAGCATTTTATAGATTTTTTTAAAACTTTCTTTTGTTTTAATTTTGTTTGTTGAGATAGGGTCTCCCTATGTAGTTCAGACTGGCCTTGCACTGAAAATGCAAGTCTATGTAGTGTAGGTTGACCTCAAACTCACCTGGATCCCCCCCAAAAAAAAGGGGCTGGAGATTTAGCTCAGTGGTTCCAGCATTACCTAGCAAGTGCAAGGTCCTGAGTTCAATCTAGGCAACCACATACAGTAACACCGGGCGTGGTGACTCATGCCCACCAGCAGTCAGCACCACATACCACAGTACTGGGCCTGGTGGCTCACGCCTATAATCCCAGCACCTGGGAGGCAGAGGCAGGAGGATTGCTGTGAGTTCGAGGCTTGCCTGGGCTACTTAGTGAGCTCAGGGCCAGCCTGAACTGCAAAGCGAGACCCTGTCTCAAAAATAAATAAATAAATTTTAAAAAATAAAAATTAAATTTTATGTTCAAATATATGGTGACTATGAATACGGTTAAAGACATACAGCGCCTGGGTGTGGTGGTCTATGCCTGTAGCCCCAGTTACTTGGGAGGCTGAGGTAGATGAACCTGAAGTTTAAGGCCAGCATTGGCAATGTGGTAAGACTGCCGCAAAATGAGACTTTAAAAGGGGCTGGAGGCTCACAGATATAGCTCAGGAGTAAATGTAGGAGGCCCTGGGTTCAATCCCCAGCACCTCAAAACAAATACAACAGGTTCAGAAAACTGTCCAGTGAACAGCACAGTGTATAATACAAAGACGCTAAGGCCGGGCGTGGTAGCTCACGCCTGTCATCGCAGCACTCGGGAGCCAGAGACAGGAGGATTGCTGAGTTCGAAGCTTGCCTAGGCTACATAGTGAGCTCAGAGCCAGCCCGAACTACAAAGCGAGACCCTGTCTCAAAAAAAAGTAGTGTAGGGGAAGGGGGGAGGGGAGGAGTATGTGTTTACCTGGGATCAATCCAGGGACCTCGCACTTGCTAGGTAGGCGCTGGAACCACTGAGCTAAATCGTTGGCCCCTGGCAATCTTTTTTTTTTTTTTTTTTTTTTGAGATAGGGTCTTGCTTTGTAGTTATACGAAGATGCTAAGATCTGTACTTGTAAATAAAAGATCTCTCCTACTGTTAATAAACTATGAAACAGACAGGAGAAAAGTGTTAGAAACACTGACTTAAAAGCACTCTGGCACATGGACGCGGCACATCTCACCTTTGGGGGACGTGGCACTTAAGACCAGGTCTTCATGGCCTTGTTCCACAATTCTGATGACAAACACTGGCCGCCCATCCTTCTCCTCGATGGAGCACAGGTAGCGGCAGCGCCGGTTGGCATAGCGCGTGCTCCAGTACAGCCGGCTGGCTTCGTAGCCCACAGGGAAGAGTGCCTTGGCAGAGTGGAAAGCCTGCATCTGCTGCGGAAGCAGCTGGCCGATTGTGTGGAAGATGAGACTCCCGACGCGGAAGGTGTGGTCCCGCTCTCCTCGCTGCACGATGCTGGCGATCTGGCGGACTTCGTCTCGCTGAACGTAGACCCTCCTGAAGACGGCGAAGTAACTCAGCTCCTGTTCGTGGATTCCCTTTGGTTTGTGCATGGGGCAAAGCATAGTTTTGTCCTTAAAAAACATGCATTGTGCTTTAATGGCGCAAGTAAAATGATAAATGTTGGTGCACCGAAACCTGTGGCATCCGCTGGTGGCACCCGTCTTGTGACAGAAGACGCATTTCATCTGCAGGCCTCTTCTCAGCGCTAGCTCTACATTTATTAAGGCACCAGCCTGAGTCTCGTAGACCTCCGTGGACCACAGCGCACAGTTCAAGTGGACCCACAGGTCCAAGTCCAGGTTGAGCAGTCTTGCCGGCCCATCTGTCAGCCCATCTCCTTCTTCGTGGCAGAAGCAGCACTTGCGGTAGTCTTTGGGCACGGGGTCGGGTTTAAGAGAAGTGCCCAATTTCTTGAGAAACTCATCTATTTCATCTTCACAGGGTGGCTTAAACGTCCCCTTGGGGATTACGATGTGAATGCTCCACTTTTTCCATTTCATTCCTCTCCACTTCTTGTTCAGTGGCCTACAATCATCAAAGCCGCCGTGGATGGTCCTGAGCCGAGGCTTTAGCTTGACAGTCACCTTGAGTTCATCAGGCTTGGCCTCGACTTGGGCTGCCTCAAAGGCAGGAGGAAATGCGATGGGAGGAGATGGAGGCGGGGAGCCCTTGTCCTGGAGCTGTGGGAGGCAGTGCACATCCAGGGTGGAGATGTTGGTGCTGTACTGGTGAAATGCTCTGGCAGGCAGCTCTCTCAGAGGCGACTGTGGCAATGAGGGGACAGATTCCTGGACAGTAAAAAGAAACCACGAAACCATAACCTAAAAGCAACTTTTGCCACACCTAGAAGCCAACCAATACGGTGTGTTACCTGACAGGTCAGGAAAGAGTCAAAACCAAGCAGCGGGTGTGGCGATGCACACCTGTAACCCCCGCTACTCAGGAGGCTAAGGCAGAAGATGATGAGTGTGAGGCCGGCTTGAGCACCTTAGCAAGACTCTGCCTCAAACAACAACATAGAGTAGAGGATGTAGCTCGGTGGTCAGATGTTTGCACAAGCTACTGGGCTCAGTCCACGGTATAGATGGAGGAAAACAGGAAGAAAGAAGGGAGAGAGGAGGGGTGGGCAGATGGGAGGAGAGAAGGCAGCTGGGTTCAGGCACAGAACAAGTTGATCCTGAGTCTGTTGGCAGCCCAGCTCTGGAGAGAGCAACCGGGCTGACCCTCTCGACACGCCAGGATGCTCTGCTCTTAAACCTTGGACATTTCTCTTTCTAGCTAAGCCAGAAAAAAACAATCCCGTCTGAAGACCGAGCTCATTTAATTTGTACAACAGAGTAGCGTGTGTGGAAAAGGACATCTGCGAAGAGCTTATTTCCCACTCCCTGAAAATCTAGTCCGTTCCAGTGAGTATGCGAGAGGGAAGGGGCTGCCTGAGGCCAGCAGCCGGCAACTCCCTGCGCCCTGCCCTGCCCCGCTCTCCGGGTACCTCCCAGCTGCCTTCACCAGCCCTGGAACCGCCGCTCAGGCGAGCCCACCCTGGACGGTGCCAAAGAAGCCAGAAGTGCGCAAAGCTACACATAGCCAGTGAAAAACCACTCCTCCCCTCGGCTGCTGCATTTTAAAATCTCAATTTATCTGTCAAACAGCTTGGGTTTTTACTACTGGGGGTTCCTGCTGAAGCTTAAGTGTCTCCAGACCATTTTGCTGAGAAAGACCCGTGAAAGAAATTATCTGGAGGAGCAACGACTGGCATAACAGAAAAAAAAAAATCCCCTTCAAAACAAAAATGTATCCACTGCATTAACTACAAACTTAGACACACTTCAATCCCACAGAAGCAGCAAAGCAGGTTAGGGTGAACAAATGCCTTTTCTCCTCATGCACGGACAGACTGAAATTCTGTTTCTGAACAGGCTTTCTTATTGAGATAAGTTCAACAGAGACAATTTTAAGATTGCGAGGCTGGTGTTCCACTGGACTCTGAACTTTTAAAATGTAACCTGCCACTGACCAGCCAGTGTGGTCAACGCCCTCCTGGGTCTGGAAGAGCAGCAGAGGCCATGGCTGCTTCCGATCCCTCTGTCTCCACCTGGCGACTCTACCTGGGGCTCCCGGAGAGCTCATGAGGCAGGGCACACACCTGCTCGACTCCCTGACCTGTACTAAGAACCCAAAAATCGATTGTTATTGTTGATCTGAGGGACCCAAATTTTACCTTGCTTTCTGGGTTTTTTGCTTGTGCAGTTGAATAAAGAATAAAGCAGTTATTACTGCAAAAGACAATGTCCTTCTCCATTCTCTTGGTGCTTTCTCGGGAATCCTGAAAAACAGGAGAAATGAGTTGGGAATCTCAGCAAGTCAGTGTAACAGAAACAGATCTACATGCTTGATTTTTATGTTATTTTCAAAGATGAGAAGGGTCCTGTCTTACAGTAGGGTGGCATCTATGTCCCAAGAGCCAGCACAGAGTGCCAACTGCACCATCCACTCCACCGTGTATGAAGGCCCAGGCCTCATGCCAAGCGACAGAGCAGTCTGCAGTTGTGAGCTGGCCTCGTGCCCAGCACCTTGGCTCGTGCTGACCCTAACCGCCAGCAACGGCCACCTTCATCATGAAGGAGCCCTCCCCTGTCAGACTCACCCTGTGTGCGTGGCGGGTGGCTATAAAACAGTGCGGTACCTTGTTCATGACAGCCAGATCTTTCAAAGACTTCCGCACACCACTTCCAAAAATAACCACTTTGCAGTGACAGCACCACTGCGGCCGGAGCGCTGCATTTCCTGCCACACCATGACTGGGGTCCTTGTATCCAGAGAGACCTACAGGCAACCGATGGGTTAATGATGCCGCCGGGGCGCGGGTGTAACAGTATGCAGTCTCAACCTATTCCAGCATGGCTCACTGACTTACTCTGTTCCTGAGAAGCATTTCTTTTCTGGTATCAGAGATCGAACTCAGGACCTTGTGCTTGCAAGGCAGGCATGCTCAGTGTATATTGTTCTTTAACTAGTAAAAGTCTCTTCTAAGCAATGGTTACAAAGGTTCATCATGAAGCAAAGGGGTGCTAGTAAAGAAATATGCTTCTTCTCAAACTGCTAGAAAAATAATGCAAGCAAGAAAGTGTCTTCAGACTAAGCCACTCGGGCGTGTGAATACCAAGTCCAAGGGCACAGTGAGCCCCGGGGAAGAGGGCAGCACTGCTCTGGGTGCAGAGGACCCTGAACGTGCTAGACAGCAGGTGGAGGGATGTGTGTAAGGCTTACGTAGTGGAGCCTCAAAGTCAGAGAGAAACGAGGAAAGGTCCAACCCAAGGCGAACGCAGACAGGACTCAGGAATGAGAAGGCACAAGGCCTCCTTCGAGAGTGCCACTTCGGCAGAGTGCAAAAAGAGAAGGGAGAGGCAGGAAAAACACCCGCAGCGGATGGAGCTGGAGACTAGGACTTTGAAACTTCAACACAGACAACTGTCTGGAAAGTTCAAAGGTGAAATATGAGAGAAGCCGCAAGGTTCTTGAAAGGTACAGAAAGGACCCCAAGGACACTGGTGAGCAGGGAGATGGCGAGGACGTGGGATGCCAGTGAGACACCTCAGCTTGAGGAAGGCGAAGGGAGTCCCGGGGCAGGAGCACAAGACTCCCAGGGAAGGCAGGGGCCACGGGGAGGCGGCAGGGGGAGGCAGCAGGCAGGGAGAACAAGAAAGCGCAACAGACTCCAGGAGGCCGGCCACGTCTGCCCTGGTCGGCACAATCAAGACCGTGGCCTAAGCTCATGGATGCGGAGGACAAAGCTGCTTAAGGGCAGCAAGGCAGAGAGAGGGCTGTTTCCAACACTTCCTGATCAGCAGCATGGCCTGGCGTCCCAAAGCAGGGAAGGTCACGTCAACCCCACAGCAAACAGAACACCCAAAGGAACCTGGTTTACCAAGGCTCACCCACCAATGCGTTACTGCTTGTTAGTAAGCAATTTCAATTTCAAGAAGAGTAAGCTTAACCTCAGAATCAAGAATGGGTTTTGGGCTAACAAAAAGCTACTAGCTCACCACTGCTTGCTGGAGGAAATGGGACGTCCGGCTGCTTCAGCCGGTAAGAGCTTGCCAGCCTGGGAGAGTTTGCTGATCCTGGCGGAGGCCCATGAAGATGGAAGTGTGGTCGGTACTCCAGACCCGGGTTTACTCTGTGGCTGCTGACCAAGCCCACGGGGGGAGCCTCTGGAGCATTACTAACCTCATAGCTGTTAGGGATTCGGACGTGGAGAAGGTCGGAAAATGCAGCCACAACACTGCTAATGTTCTAAAACAGAACAAACCCTCTGTTAACCACCCAGGAGGCAATGCAAGTCACGAAGAGAAGCACATAGGTAGGGACAACGGTTACCTGCACAGTACACACAGCAGAAGATTAAACCCAACAACTTTTATTTAGCTTTTGGGACTCATGGGAAATTTGTTTTATTGGGCAAAAACACAAAGTCTTTGCAGAAAGAAACTCCCATAAACATTACTTATTTGGGGACACTTTGAACTACCTAAAGGTGTTTAACATCAGACGGGGTAAAGGACCGAAGCACAAAGGCTGGGCTGACCCTGTCAGCTCTCACAGCCATAGTGCTTACTCCACAGGCTTCCAAGCCAGCTCCCACCAAAGGTCTGAACACTGCGCAAGAATGCACAAATGTCACGTGACTACTGTTTTCTGTGGGCAATCAGAATGTCATTCCATTGTTCCATGAGGTCCATCTCCAATGTCTTTGCAGAATTCAAGGTTTAAAAGAATCCTCGGCAAATCAGTAGTGGTTTTGGCATGAGCAGCTACTGCCTGAAGAACATTTCTCTTGCTTCCGTAATTTTTATTACTGATAGTGTTCTTTTGCAGTGGTTTTCAACAGGTTACCAGTTATGAAAAATTTTCTCTTTAAAGAGTTCTCTAAAATTATTTATTATCTTTTAATAAGACCGTATGAGCATTAACTTCCCTTTCTACTCTGACTTGGGTCGGGATCAATCTCGTACTTAATGATGGCCCTCCATACAGCCCTAAGACATGACTCGTCTTCACTGACCCTGCAGTCTGCGCTGCACTGTTAGCCATCAGTATCGCTGACAACACGACACACTCCATGGCATTAACAAGTCATTTCATCTCTTACCTCAGCAGCGGTAGGATGCAGGGTAATCGCTACAGATATAAGACCCGACCTGGGACCATTTGGGGATGAACCAAAAGGCGATGAAAAAAATAAAGTGCCTGGCTCAGTCTTGATGTCATTCCTTCTTGATTCTGAACCTCAGAAAGAAGAAGAAGAAAAACAAGGTATGCTGATGGCTGTTCAAGGTCAAATATTTACATTAGTACGTGAGGAGGCTGCAAGGAGCTGGGAAAACAAAGCATTCTCACCCTTCCCGGCGGTGCTCGGAAGAATTGGAATGATGGGTGAGGGCACCGGCTCCGGAGGCTCCTCCTTGACCACGGAGAGATCCGGGTACCTGCTCACTTCCACCCCAACCACGCTCTCAGGAGAGGAGGAGGGGACAAAGCTGTCAGGGGTGTCCCTGTCGCCACAGTGATCCTGGACCCTAGAAGAGGGACACGCGTATCACAGCGTGCAGACCCCCGCGGGGGCTCTGGGCACCAACCAAGGAGCCCACAGCACCACTCACAGAAGAAGCAAATGGATCAGCTGCGGACACCGGTAAATAGACATTTCTTGGAAAAAATGGTAAGTTTAGGGATAATAAAGAGGGTTGTAGGGCCGGAGGGTTAGCTCAGTGGTTCCGGCGCCTGCCTCGCAAGCGCAAGGTGCTGATCTCGAACCCTGGTGACCACATTTAATGCTGGGCGTGGAGACTCACACCCACCAGCAATCAATACCGCACACCACAGTGCAGGGTGTGGTGGCTCACGCCTGTCATCCCAGCACTCGGGAGGCAGAGGCAGGAGGATTGCTGAGTTCCAGGCTTGCCTGGGCTACATGGTGAGCTCAGAGCCAGCCTGAACTACAAAGCAAGACCCTGTCTCAAAAAAAAAAGGGTTGTATTTCTTATGACCAAACCTTTGGCATCGCAGTTTAAAGACCTACTGAAGAGGAAGCTGTGCAGTCCACAACAAAACCTAGAAAAGATGAATACTAACAGCCCTGCAAAATCCCAGGCCACTGAGACAAAGAAAGCCAGCCTCCTGCTGCTTGAACCGGAACAGCCCAGGCCAGAGGCACATACCAGCACCTCATCAGCATGCAGCCGGCTGCCATCCTGTTGCTGCTGCTTATAGTAAGTGGAAACAGGGGAAACTCTGGTCATTGTGGCTTTGTAGGTACTTACTTTTCTGAACTAATTTTAAAAGGTGGAAAAGAGCATTCCTTCTATCTAGTTCAAGCTCATGTTGAGTGGAACAAAGCTGAAGTCTCAGGCTAAGAACTGCAGATTGTTCTCCATCTGCTACTGGTCATGCTGATGAGACCAGAAAGTGCATCCTGTGAAATTCAAGGGAGGTGCAGATGCCTGCTGCACATGCGCGGAGCCAGCTGTGCTCCATAGCTGCTGCAAGGAGCCCCTACTGATGCTCTGGGACTCCCAAGAGCGAGCAAAGAAAAAAGAAGCTTAAGAGTCCAAACCTAGAGTAGCTGCTCCTCTATTTGGTCCATAGTTTTCTCAGTGATAAAATAGGGAACTTAGATTAAATAGATATCTCATCATAAAGGAGAGCAGATTTCTAAGGAAGAGAGAGAAATGTGAAGACATTTATACGAATTGGTCACAAGCTATCTGCACAGGAGAGTCTTTCTTCCACAGCAGCACTCTCCCACCTGGGACTCTGCAGTTTCCTTCTAGACACCTATGAACATCAATGCATCCAGTGAATCACACTAACACTGTTAAAGAACAATCATCTTTAAAATACTTTGCATGGAGATTTTCTATTGTCTTAATGTCTATCCTATTATCATCATGTGATGGACTTACTATATTGTACAATATTTTTAAAAGGTACGAACTTAATAATTATGTTTAATTGTGACAGTGTTATAAAATTTATATTCTTGGGCCAGAGGGTTAGCTCAGTGGTTCCGGCACCTGCCTCACAAGCGCAAGGTCCTGAGTTCGATCCCCGGTAACCACATAGAATGCTGGGCATGGAGACACGCCCACCAACAAAATCAATGCCGCATACCACAATGCTGGACGTGGTGGCTCACGCCTGTCATCCCAGCACTCGGGAGGCAGAGACAGGAGGATTGCTGAGTTCACGGCGGCTTGCCTGGGCACCATAGTGAGCTCAGGGCCAGCCTGAACTACAAAGCGAGACCCTGCCTCAAAAAACAAAAAACAAAACAAAACAAAAATTTATATTCTTGAGATTATCAAATTCTACCTCTCAATGTTTACACACACTAATCCTATAAACATGATGCTAAATATATTTAAAAACTGGTAAAACTGTTGGAGAAAAAGTAGCTTCTACCTTAATTCTTCCTGGTTGTTATGAGGTGGTGTTGGAAGCGAAGCTGGAACATCCACTGTCTTTGGGCCCTGAGCAATAGCTCTGGCCAGCAAGTCGTCCTGCGGCCTGAACGGCAGCGGAAACGGCTTCGGTCCTAGAGTCTTGGTAACTGAGAAGCAAACACAGAGAGTCAGAAGCACGCTCAGCCTATGCCGAGGAGCAGGCAGATCTCTGCAGCTCTAAGCCATCCCACCCCACAGAGCCGGCACAGGCGCATTCTTCGCAAGTGTGAACGGGCTGTGATCGTACCTTCATGGCTCACCAACACTCCAGCTCTTCCAGCAAGCTCTTCAGTTGTTGCAAAACCATTTGCCATCTTCTGACAAGCCATAGGAGGTGGTGTAGGAGGAAGAGAGGCAGGGGGTGTTGGAGGATTACTTAAATTATTCTGCTGCAGGAGACCAAAAAATTTTAAATTATATGCTACTGAGCAAATATGCAATGACCCTGTAAAACCTAGTTCTGTGAATTTTTAGCACATGGAAGCAAGGCTACAGAAATGAAATCAAGATGCATCTTCACTCCCAAATGTACACCAAGAGGAAAAATATACATATAAAGTCAAGAGGCTTTTAGAACAACTACTAGTGATTCTATGGATGTATTCTTAGTCATGTTTGTTTACTTGACCTAGCTTACACCCTCACCTTTCAAATGAAAATCAAACTTCCATTATAGCTGACTGTTATGCAACTCTTTTCAAGCTTCACAGTTACAACAGCTAGTGAGAAACAGCTTTAAAATGCAATTAATTGCACTGTGAAAATTCTTAAAAATTCCTTTGTTCAATTTTCAGTGAGACAGTTCTCATTTTATGAAAAACTAAACAAGTTCTAATCCTAAACCTATAGTTGCAGTACATGTTTCAGATATTAGAATCTGGATTTTTAAAAGATTTCTAATAGAAGTCAAAGGAGCAACAATAATACAAAAAGGGTTAAATGTATGTATTAACAAATGCCGTTCTTTGCAAACATCTCTCCGAGGTTAGCATCTGTCACCAATTTACTGTGGATTTGGTCTCTCAAAGGTGCCGGAATCTACCACGACCACCACAGAGATCAAATGCAAGGTGAAATGCCAGGGAACGCAGAGAGAGGCTTCCTAAGGACAGTGATCTGAGAGCGAGGCCCAGCTTGCACTGGGATGAGCTCTAACTGAAATGCAGCCCACAAGGACCCAAAAAGGAACATGGAGAGAAAATTACTTTCAGATTAAAGTCAGAAGAGAAGTCCTCAGGAAAGCTGATGACACCCTCGTATGGTTTTTGTGAAAAGTGATCTTTTTACATAAGTCAGATGTGAACTGAAGCAGTCTTAGGATGCTATCATGAAACTCTGTCATCCAAATGACACCAAAAGATAAGCTTCATTTGGCTTGACACTATTCCAGCAGTCTAGGAATTTGTGTATAGTTGCAATCCGTACCTAAATCATTAGAACTTAATGACATTTTTCAAGGTAAAAGCCTAATTCCATTTTTTTTCTTCACAACTAACAACAAATTGGATTTGATTAATAGCAAAGGTTATAAGGAATTATGTATTTCCTCTGTGATGAAAACATGCGCATTTCTCTCAATTTGAATTCTTACCTGTGAAGAGTTTGAAATGTTCATGTTAGAAACACTTCACCAGGTAAAACCTTAAACTTTCAGCTGAACTAAGTTTCAGTGAGACCTGGAAGTTTAGATGTATACTAGATGCAAAAGACATGCTCTACCAATTGTGACAAGGCATCCGGAGACGGAGCAAGCAGCACCTGGCGAGGCAACATACCTTGTAGATCAACTGAGAATAGTAGTCCGAAACCCCTTCAAGGGTCGCACTGCCAAAAGTTCCTAGAAGTCGATTCCCACTATTAAATTGGCCACTGCCATAAGGAAGAAAGTGCGCAAAGTTCACTCCAATGATTGGTTCCATTAGAGGGAGCAGAGAGAGCTGCTATTAAAAAACACATTTAAAAGTAATGTACATGATAAACAAACCGAGTGTTCCTCAACTTCCTAAGACTTGAAGCAACTTAGACAAGACTTGAGAAAAACAAGACAAAATGTTCACATATCAAAATGGTGGAGAGAAACTACGGAGTCTCTTGAACTACATTTCCCAGGAAGCTTCGCTCCCACCTGTGCTAGCGGGAGGCACCAGGCAGCTCCCAAGACAAACACGCCTGCTCTTTGCTCAGGAAGAACAAGGCACGCGCTGAGCAGGCACCGCTGAGGGCGATCAGGGGCGTCTCCCCCTCTGGCAACAAGCACAGGGTTCAAGAACTGAGGAGATGGGGGAGGGCCCTGTGGCTTCACTCTTTGGGTCCAGTCGTAAGAAACGGGGCCAGAGTCTGTTCTGGGAGTCAGGCTGCTCCTTCGGAACTTCAGTGAATCCTGACCGTCACCTACGAATCCATTCACAGTACTATGAACTTGGGGTGTCAGTAGGATAAGGTGCTTAGAAATAGGAAGTCTACTGGGTTCCTCTTCCAGATGTTCTTTATCCTCTAGCTTTCTAATCAGGAAATTATTGCAATAAAGAAGAGAAAGTTTCAGTTTTACATGACTGAAGAATTACTTGCTCTTACTTCCTTCAAGTTTTAAAGGAGTTACTCTAAAAGATTTACCTGTTTCAGGTGGGTGAAGGAGTCAGAGTTGGAATACAGGGCCTGTTTCTCCTCTTCATCCTTTCTCCTTTTCTTGGAGCGAGGTGCCGCTTTCTCCCCAGTCCTCTGAGTCCGTTTATTTCGCTGTTTCTTGATTTCGCTTCCTCCATCCATTTTTGGCTGACTGTTGCCACATCCAAAACCACCTTGCATTTGAACCCCCAGAGTTTGCTAATGTAATTGGAAAGGTTAAGAAATAAGTGAACTATCCACATGCTTAATGCTTACTTCATGCTATAGCAGTTTCATCTTATGACTCATATTCCTAATAGGGTACCAAAATCTGAGAAGATACACAGTAGAAGACTCTGATCCTCTTCTGAAAATACTATCCTCCCTTTTCAGGCATTATTTTGAAGCATGGAAACAGTCAGCTGCAGGACTGAGGAAAGAGTTGAGCTCTTAAGGCGGGGTTCCACTCCTGACCTGTTACACTGCCTTCTCTGGGGTCTGGAGGCCCCAGTTCTAGCTCTAGGGTGCAGCGGAGGAGTGCCCCTAGCCAGGGATGGCTCTACATGTGGTTTTGGTGGTGTACTTTTGGTTCTCCATAGAAGGAGAACTGGTGAAATATGAGAACTGCTGAGTCAATTCACAGCTCGTCCCGTGCAGCTGAGGCCAGAGTACAGTCAAGCCCAAAACACAATAAAAAAAAGCCATGTTGGCCTCTCAAATTAGCTCACGATCCTCATTTGACTTTAAAATATCTAATAATGTCAATGGGAGAGAAATTGATGATAAAAATGAACCTTTTCTTTATCTCTGTTTTTATAGTCAAGAAGTGAAAAGATTTTAAAGGATAATGCTATCGATCCCTCAAAATACAAGAATATTTTTCAGGCTTCATTGTTTCAAAAATTATTATTAATGTTTTGCTAAAGACAATTATAGCTTCTGAATCTACTATGCAATCAATTCTGTACTGAATTGGGGGGGGTGGTTCTGCCTCAGCATGGATGGCAGAACTGTATATAAATGGCAGAGTACAAATCTGGCCTTGGGCCAACTAACCCTGTACCACCAAAACAGCCAGACAGTTTCTCAAAGGATGACTTTGGCTGCACTGCAATAAAACTTAAAATTCACAGATAAATTTCAATTTCATATAATGTTCACCATTACTCTTCTTTAGATTTTTTCCAACCATTAAAAAAGCATAAAAAACATTTCCAGTGCCAGGCGTGATGGCTCACGCCTGTAACCCCAGCACTTGAAAGGCAGGGACAGGAGGAGGACTGCTGAGTTCGAGGCTTGCCTGGGCTCCATAGTGAGCTGAGGGCCAGCCTGAACTACAAAGTGGAACCCTGTCTCAAAAAAAAAAAAAAAAAAAAAAAATTTCCAGCACATACAAACAAAGAGGGAGGCAGGTTCAGGCACCTGCCCCTGGGCCAGATCTCTGCTTTTCCAAGAGCAGGCCCCAGACCAGCTGAGCCCAGAGATAAATGCCACTCTCCTGGCCCCACCCAGGACCCGCTGAACAGAGCGCAGTGCCCACTTTATCAAAGCTGTGAACTGTCCCACTGGTGGGCACACGCCGGTCCACAGCAGCGCCCCAACTGTTTGTGCACATGAGTCACTCCGGGTCTGGCTACACCACACACCACATGCTCTGGTCCTGATCTAGCAGGTCTTTAGGGTGCCAGATCCTGCACTTCTAATGAGGCAGCTGCAAATTAAGTATGACGGGCCAGATACTTCAGCTGCGTCACAAATATTACATTCAATACTCACCAATGTCCTAAAAGACACAGATAAAACTGCATTTCAAAGAACACTTCATCATGGAAGAGCACAAAGGACTAAAAAGCTGCCACTTTCAACTTTTTTTTTTTGAGACAGGGTCTCACTTTGTAGTTCAGGCAGGCCTCGAACAAACAGCAATCCTCCTGCCTCTGCCTGCTAAGTGCTGGGATTACAGACGTGAGCCACCATGCCTGGCACTGTGGTACATGGTTACCAGGGATCAAACTCAGGATCTTGTGCTTGCGAGGCAGATGATGGAACCACTGAGCTAAATCTCTGGCCCTCTTTTCAACTATTTTAATCTAGCCTACATATATATTATTTTACACAACAAGAGATCATGACCATGTATTCTTTCTTTTTGGTATCTGCTCTTCAACTTGACATGCAGCTGTTTCCCCATGCCAAAAGACACGTGCTGGTGCTAACAGGCCCCAGGTGCAGTCTGCTCTTCATGAGGCCGTGTGAGTCGTGCTCTGTGCAGTGGGCACCAGTGTGTCCTCAGGTGGACCTGGCAGAGCTGAGGAAGGTATTGGAGAACCAATTCTAGAACTGAGTTTTATAAGACAAGACAGAAGAGAAGAGAGAATAGGGAAGGAAGCAGCGCACAGCTGTCCGTGGGAGGGTGAAAACAGAGACACTCAGGGATTGCAAACTGTTCCAAATTTCTAGGGCAAAAGCTGTCCTGGACAAAGCGGCCACAGAGTGCTCTCAACAGACAGGCACATTTGCTGGTGACTAGTATGACTGGAAAAGCAGAATTACCAGAATTTACAAAAGTAACATGCATCTGCTGGGGTCAACGGGTAAAGACAAGTTACATCTGCATCTACACAATGAAGAGCTTCCCAGATAATTTTACAATTCCAAATCTGGACAACTAAGCATACCACCCCTGTGTAAAAAATATGAAAACAACAGAATCCAGCCTGAGAAGCACCCGTGGAGTCAAAAGTGCACCAGCAAAGGCTCCGAACCTGAGGTTATCCACACACCAAAGCCCAGGACCCAAAACCTGTGTTTAAAACACCTTACCGAAGTTAACTGAAATGGTGTTTGGGCATTGGATTTTTGTAATGGTGTATTTATAATTAAGCTCCTCATACAAAAGAAAAACTAAAGGCAAAATCAGTGCTAATAACAAAATGGGCAGAATAATGACACACAGAACCCTGGAAAGATGAAATATTAACCACATGTAAGGTTACATTTTGTAACAGTATCAGTACATTGTGACATAATGGATTCCCAGTGTATATGACCCCCCAGAGTATTAACAGGGGTGCATAGCTGTTTTCTTCATTTAAAAGAGGTTAACAGAAATTGTGCATTTATTTAAAATAAATGTACATACATTTATTTTCTTTAGTTAGATAAACCTGCTAAAAGGCACATGTTACACATTAACTACAATAATGCTTTTTCCCCCAAAAAAGCAGTAAACAAATTATTAATTTAGTTTATGGCTAAAAGTTAAAACATGGGCTCCATGGAGAAAGAAGCGACAAAACGAAAATGTAAAAAGGCTGCAAAATAAGTTTTGAAATAAGTTAAGTCGTTGGTACTAAACTGCTGTAAACACAATTTAAAACAGAAGAAAAAGAACCTTGTAGTTTCCATGATTCACACTTACCAATCCTTCTGCTGGATTCTGCTTCTCCACTATTTTATTATCCTTTGTACAGCTGTCTTCCAAACAGAAACTGCCCTCAGGTCTTTGATTAAAAAGGGAAGAGGACTTTTTATTTTTCAACAAGTGTTTCAAAAGTTCATTCCCTGAATCTGCTTTGGTGACAGGTGCCCCAGCAGCACGGGGAGGACTCCGGGCCGAGGAGACAGGACTGGGCCCCGACGGCTCCTCCACCTTACCAGCAGCCGGCTCCTCCGCTGCGGCCTCCGCCTGACCCGGGCCTGGCTCTGTCTCAGCCTTCTCCAGTTTTATCTCTTCACTGCTGGCAGGGGTTCCCATGGTGAGGTTTTCAGCCTCTGAATTTGCACGAGTATGCTGATTTGTAGTTCCCTGGGAGAAACCACCACCAGGAAGTGTGTTCTCTGTGTTGGTGCACGGCTGGCCAGCTGGCTCCATCTCGCCCTGCGGAGGAGGGTCACTGGGCGTATTCATGGTCGGAGTGGAGGTAGTTTCTGAGACGCTTGGAGTCGGGGGAGCAGTTATATCTGAATGGGGAGTGGATGGTGCTTTGGTGGATTCCACATCATCCTCTTTTTTCTTTTTTCTTGTTCTTTTCTTTTTCCCTTTTTCCTCTGGGATGATATCAGAATACAACTGAATGAGAGACTGAGCTGATCCTGGACAGCTCTTTCCATGGGCTACAGCGGGGTCTTGGGCACACGACAGACCGCCATTGGCTACTGGGGGTGTTGCTGGTAAACCAGGTGCAAACGGAGGTCTCAAAGGGGACGGCTGGAATCCTGTCCCAGAAAGACTCCCATGCCCCAGCTTAGCAGAATGGAAGTTTGGACTTCCGCCAGGGACAGACGGTGAGTCAGGAACAAAGGAGGCGTGTCCGCCTTGCCTTCGGTCATTGGTTTGCATGAAAGTTTGGGTGGGGGATGAATTAACAGACCCTTGCTGTACACTTTGCTGCTGTAAAACCTGGCCCACCTGCTGCTGGTGCTGTGGAGACTGCTGAAGGGGTCGTGGAGGCTGCATGAAATCACAAGGCCGATCAGACCCGTAGAACGGAATCTGGGACACAGAAGTCCTGCTGCCCAGATCGGAGCCCATCAGGCCATGCTGCTCTATTTCTATCCTTTGCTGCAGAGCTCGCTGTCTGTCTACTTCTTGCATCAGCTGAATGCGTTGTCTTTCCTGCTGTTCACGCAAACGTTCTTTCCGTTCTCGTTCCTGAAAACTCTCACTGAAGGGGTTGTTGTCATCAAATTCCACTCGTGGTGGTGGGCCGCCTTGCGGGTTTGCATTTGACACTGTCCCTGGGGCAGGTGTGCAAGCTTTTATGGGTACCTGGGTGATCGGGGGCTGAATCCGGGGAGGGTTGAGGGGGAGATGAGCAGGGGCACCGGCAGGCTGCCATCCAGGTAAAGCAGGCATCCTAGCAGGGCTGGTGTGGCCAGAGAGGACTGCTGTGTGCTGCTGGTGCTGCAGCTGCTGTGGCACCAGTGGGAAGCTGGGCTGGCTTACAGAGGGTGGAGTGACACCTGGAACGAGGGGCGGCTGGGGCTGGATGCCAGGCATTAGGAGAGCTGGGGCCACTGCACATTGCTGCTGCTGCTGCTGCTGCTGCTGCTGCTGTTGCTTGATCCTGTAATCTTCAATCAACTCAGCATGCTCCTTCTGTTGTTTACGAATCTGGAACAATGAAAGCAATCATTAGTCATTTATATAATGTAAATATCACACCAAAAGTCTGGCTGATGGTCTTAACTGAGGTTATACAGAAAGCAGGGTACTGCAGTGGAAAAAGTCTGATGCACGGCAAAACTCAAAAAAATGGATAGATTGGCCTTAATTCTTAACTTTAAGGACTTAAAAAAAATGTACATAAAATTGTTTATGTATGAAATATCAAAAATTCCAAAACCATTTTTCTGAAATAAGTATTAAGGAAGCCATATACAACTTAAATTACACATCAAAAAGACAAACCAATTAACAAAGACTACACGGGAAACAGCCAACTGTGGTGTCTGAAAAGTCACATTAATACACAATGGTAGGACAACTGAAATTTAATAGTTTCACATATTAAATTGTAAAAATGCACATTTTAAAGCAAAATTAATCAGCATTTATGCCACACTTTTACCCCAGTTAGAAAGACTATATTTACAAAGCTCTATGAATCTGATGAATAATGTACTCATAATTTATGAAACTTATACAAGCTCTGAGATAATATTTTGAATAGTTTCCAAACAGACTCTTATTATAATGATTAATGTCAATTAACTCATTTCCAAAACATGTGTGCCCCATATGCCAGGTGCTGGCACTGTATCAGTCAAGTGATCTGCATCTTTAGTACTTTGCCAATGTACTTGGGAAGGAGCAGAAAGGAACAGATGCAAAATAATGTGTATTTCTCCAATATCATTTTTTGGAGAAATAAATATATTAGCATAATGGACCCAGGAATTTTAGTATTTTTTTCAACTTTGTTTCTTGGCATCAACAGGCAAACTAGTATTTTTTTCTGAAAGTGAGTTTGGTCAGTTCTCCTAATCATCTTTTCATCCCTCCTGTCTAGCTTGGTGCTGAGAACTCATAAGGCAGGAGAGATGTACACAAAGCAGCTAAACAGTATCTAAGTATCCAGGTGGTCATCCACACCTCTTCTAGTTGGAAAGCATTCCTGACAACTACTTTGCTCACTGATATTACACTGGGACTGTGAATACTTTCCTAAGAGAAAATATATCCCCTTTTCTCAGGAGAGTGCCATGTTAGGTTCCAAGTAGGATTTGATCTATGGATATGTAAAAACTGGGCTCTTGTCCAAAAGACCTTATATAAATACACCGAAGTTAGTAAAGTGCTAAAAATGCTTTACAAATGTTTCCACTACTGGTCCAGAGATCTAGCTTAGTGGTTCCAGTGCCTGCCTAGCAAGTACAAGGTTCTGGGTTTGATCCCTGGTAACCACATACAACAATACTGGGCATGGTGACTCACGTCCACCAGCAATCGGTACCATAAACCACAATGCCATGTGTGGTGGCTCACGCCTGTCATCCCAGCACTCGGGAGGCAGAGGCAGGAGGACTGCTAAGTTCGAAGCTTGCCTGGGTTCCATAGTGAGCTCAGGGCCAGCCTGAACTAAAAAGTGAGACCCTGTTTCAAAAAAAAAGTCTCCACTTCTAAATGAAGTTTTATTTGCAGTACAGAGGCCCAGAGAGGGAATTTAAAGAGAATAAGAAGCCTCTTGTTCTCAGTTGGTCCTAGTTTTAAACATGTTCTAGTCACCTCATGTCGGTAGGCTGTTGGTGTAGCTTGGAGTTTAGACATCTGACTTCAAACTCATCCTCTAACGGTAAGTGATGAGTAGATACGGTGGCTCACCTGCTTGTACGACCGTGACAACACCAATACAGAAACACACGGTGCTTTCCAGAATAGTCATCACACAGGGAACACTTTTACTGAGTCAACCTACACTCAACCTCCTGCCTCTTTCTATAATTTACACTGGGTCTGAGAATTCAAATCGACAAAGATGAAGTTTAATATTTGACACACAGGTCTATGAGCTTTAACATACATGGAAATTAGTGTAGCCACCATTCCAGTCAAGAAAGAGAAGTGCACCATCACTTGAGAAAACTCATTCATGTCACTCTCTGAGGTCAAACCTTCTTCTTCCTTCCCTAACCCTTCGCCATGGATAATCTATTCATCTTTATAAACTGCTTTTTCAAGAATATTATGTGAAGAGCATCTGTTTATAAATACAAACCTTTTGGGACTACTTTTTTTTACCTACCAAAATGGTCTCAAAATCCAAGTCATCTGCACATATCAATAGTTCATTCTTTTTCTGGCTGTATAGTAGTACCCTATGTGATTATACCATACTTTCCTTAACCACTACCTGTAAGCTATTGACTTTATAGGGGAAGTTTTTTTTTTGAGACAGGGTCTCGCTTTGTAGTCCAGGCTGGCTCTGAGCTCACCATGTAGCCCAGGCAAGCCTGGAACTCAGCAATCCTCCTGCCTCTGCCTCCTGAGTGCTGGGATGACAGGCGTGAGCCACCACACCCAGCACTGTGGTATGTGATATCAATGGCTGGTGGGCGTGAGTCTCCACGCCCAGCATTGTATGTGGTTACTGGGGGTCGAACTCAGGACCTTGCACTTGTGAGGCAGGCGCCGGAACCACTGAGCTAAATCTCCGGCCCGGGAAGTTTTTGTTTTTAAGATGGAGGTCTTACTGTGTTTCCTAGTGTGGTCTTAAACTCATGGACTCAAAAAAAAAAAAAGAAATCTTCCAACCTCAGTTCCCCATGTGGCTGGAACTACAGGTGCTAATTTACTAAAACAGGTATAAACATTCATGTACAGGTTTTACATAAACCTAAGTTTTTATTCATTTGAGTAAATAAATACCTACTGAGCGTACACTGAACCCATTTGGAACACTCTGCTTTATATTCAGGAGAATTTTAAAATGTTCTTTTTCAATATAATTAGTTTGAACATTCTGAGAAACAGGTAGAACTGTACAGAGTGGATGACAGCAGAACAGCTGCACTTTTAGGACTGAGTCCTTGATAAAAGGCATACCAACACGTGGCAAGGCTCACATATTAAGAGATCTCAAGCAAGCTAGACGTTCAAACGGGATGAGCCCACTGCCTTTCCTGAGTGATTTCTTAGTGTGTAAGAAACATGTGAATTTCTTCTATGATATCAGAGTTGTTAAAGAGTGTAACAATCATTCTCATCAGGAGACTCTGTGCCTTCAGTTAAGCACCTGAAGACTTCCACGCAGGAGAGGACTAGGGTTTCCTCTGTAGTCCTGGGTGCAGTGAACGCCTCCTGCATGCCACTTAACACTGACCAAATTTTTGACAATGACACAGTAAACTTCGCACCTGCCGACCACTGGCACCTTGCACAGCCGTCTCTCACCTGTTCTAGCTGTTTCTGAACCATGCTTTGCTGCTCAGTCACGTGCTTGAGTTGCTCTGCGTCTTCTTCTGGGAACTCTCGCCCTGCCTTCTTGGCCGTGCGCTGTTTAGCTGAAAGGGCCTTCTTAGATTTTCTGTGGGCACCAATTTGTTCTTCAAGATACTTCTGCTGCATCTGAAGAAGTTGCTGGGTCTCCTGAAGCCACTCTTCATACTGCTTTCGTTGTGAATCGTCTGAGGAAAAAATCAAAAATTCATCTGTGTTAATTTTCTGAATAGTCTGAGATTACAAAAATCCATTTTTTAAGGCAATACAATTTCACCATGATATTCAATAGGAAATTTGAAAGTAAAATTCTAAACATCAGATAATATAACTATAAAGTAGCAGATTTTAGAGGAGTATTTAGTTAAGAAAGCCCAAGAATGCATACTTAGGACAATGGTTAGCTTAATTACTTATAAATACTACAAATCCAATCTTTGACAGGCAGAAGACTCATCTAATGAAACACTTTTATGCCTACAGAACTATCAAATTCTGTAACCCATAAGCCAAAATATTTACTAATTACACGTGTACTTTATTACTTCAACTTCACAGATTTAAAGAGAGAAAGTTAAGGCCTATCTGGTCCAGAGCATGGATTGGATACTCATTTCCCATGCTAAATTCACTCTGTTTATAAGGCTTTCCCAAAAACATACGAAATAGAGGAAGGGAACCCAAAGCATTTTAGAAAGAACCAATTTGAAGTCTGTGTTTCATAAAGGAAATCTGTAAATTGAAAAATTGGTAGTTGTGATTAATTCTGTACTTTAGATTTCTATAAACAAGGGGAGGGGGACAGTAATCCAATAAAATCTTTTCTACTTCTACAACTGCCACTAACTCTCCCCAGTCACATCTCCTTGTCTCATAACAATATTCTCCTCCTTATTTCCTAAGGGCACTTTATTCCACTGATGCCAAGTCCAAGGAAAGGGGTCATCTCATAGAGTGAAAAATTCAGAGCGCCCCTTTCTGACTCACTACAACACAAAGAAATCAATAAATACAATCCTAGAAGGACATTAGCTGAAAATAACATCAATGATTACAGAATATTGTTATACATTAAGAATCCAATCAAAGCCAATGGGCACAATAAAGCCAGAAAAAGCCAGTTGGTTAGTTTACTTATTTTTAATGCATTATATATTCAAATTACAATCATAATTAATACAGGGGAATTTCAAAAGGTCAGACTTTGGGTTTGTTCCTAAACCCAGAAGTTCCAGTACATGTACGAACTTGAAATCTAGTCTACTAAATTTGAAGGGCATTTTCAAGAACAGGCTTTTTCACAAGGTTTCAGAAGTTCTGCTTCTGGTAGAATGAGACCTACCGCAAGGAAAGCCTTTCTGGTTTCTGGAACCAGGAGAGCAGAGGTGAGCAAAATGAAAGATAATGGTGAAAAAGTTAGCTAAACAGTCTGAAGATTTCAGAAAGGTTCAGTTTGGGGAGAACTTTAATTACTATCCTGAGCCACCTTGGGACCCCTGAGGATAATCATAGAGGGTTCAGTGGCATCCTGCACACTTGACCTTCACACCATGCTGCAACCCAACTCCGTTTTTTTCCCTTTGATTTCCCATCTGGTGTCCTTGTCACTTAGGTAGACTTGTCATGAGAGCAAAAAGTGGTTTGATTCTATAGACTGTAAAATGCCCAATCTATAAATGAAAACAGCAACAATAATACTGAAGAGAATGGGGAAGATGAATTTTCTGTATTAAAATACTGATCTCTAACTAATTCTTCATGCAGAGCGAAAAGAAGCAATGAAAATACATGCCTTGAAGAAAAGCTGCCTACCAGGGCAGTGACACTTGATAGGAGAAAGGGCAGTCAGGCCTAAGGCAGCACTCCTGAACTAGCTTCGAGTGCACAGAACAACACAAGTACAGCCAAACAGCAGTCCCCCAATAAACAGGTAACTTATTAGATTTATACTTACTGACAAAGCCTGGACCAAAATTTGGAGGATTAGGCCTAGAAATCTGATGTGTTATACTGCCATCCTAAAATAAGTAAAATTTACAAATATGTTTAATTCCACACTTCAGTTAAGGGCGAAAAATAACTTTAAAAGAAGAAAAGCAAAAAAGAAATAGGAAAAAAAACTTTAATCAAGTTTTGACTTTTATACAGAGACCAACATGAAATAGTGGGTTAATAATTTAGGCCATGACAACGTACTTCTATCTCAACTACTGCATCTTCTAGATCTTTGGATGAAAAACATGCATGCTTGAGGCAAAGAATTATTTATTTGTACTGTAGTAGCAGGCCAAATCAAATAACCTTAACATTAAACTAGAGGTAAACAGTTGTTAATCTCACAATTCTTTGATAACTGCTTGTTAAAACTGATTTTGAAAAAGCTTACCCAGTTCCTTTAGAGAGAAGATGCATACAAGGTAATAGTTACAAACAATACCATGAGCTGGAATGTGTTATATATACTGGAATGTGTTATATACTATCTTTGTAACACTTCAAAGTCATTGGTGCATCAGTTGACCAATCAGAAAACAGGAGTTAAGGGATTCACCCAAAGTTGCACAGTAAATTCACAGTAGAACTGGGATTGTTTTAAACTCAGAAATATAACACTACATTTCTCCCAATTAATCAAATGGTGCCTCTTTAAAAAGAATAAGGAAAAATATACCACTATTAGCATGTGTCTAAAGTCTAACTGGCAGAGTAAAAGGGAAAATTTCAAAAAAGATATAGGTAGCTCTTTATTCCTACAGACATATTTTTTTAATTACTGTAAAAATATATGGAAAGAGCATTTCTACTTATCAAGACATTGCTTGACACCAAGAAAACAGTATAGTCAAACTGCTTATAAATGGTGAATATTCACAACACTAAGTTATGCCAAGTAATAAACAGAACATGACTATGTATGTCTAAACAGGATAATTTAATCAATGTTTTCTACTGATTCTGCCAGCTAAATGAATTAATTCCAAAGTACAGAACACGAAATGTCTTTCTGGAGGATGGATAGGTGGATGGATGAATGGACAACTAACCAGAACCGTTAAGCATTTGGCTTCCCTCCAAGTGACTTTCCACATTTAAGTGCACAGGTCATTTTCAGAAACTATAGCCAATTTTTTTTGAAGCTTCAATTTGCTTTTTGTTTAAAAAGGAGTAGAACATCGTTACTTGTGCAGCACAGGCAGCATGTTCTGGCAGGGTCCAGGGGGTGCTGCTCCTTCTTGTAAGGGGCCTCACTACAAGACTGGCTGGTGGGAAACAGGACAGCACGCCCTCCACGGTGACTGACAGGAGCAGTGTTACCTGAGCAACGGCCTGTGGCACCAGCGTCTGGCCTTCACTGTTCTGTGCTCCAGCCGCTGTTGGGCCCAGAAAGGGGAATCTGTGAGACAGAAGCCAGGAGTATCAGATGGTGAGCATTCATAACCAAAATGGCATCAGGAGCCAACTTCCTCTTTGAGTGAAGACAGGAGTAGTAGTGGTGCCACTGTCTTCCTCATCAACAGCAATTTGGGGCGCTCACCCTCTGTACCAGCAGATCTGCCCCTCCTTTCTCCAAGTGCACACTTGGTGCTGGCACGCCCAACACTTGGGGTGATGGCGAGGCTCAGAGGACTAAGTAGTTCTCTCCACAAGAACAGAGAGGGTCTATTGAGAACACACTTAAGCTAACTTTGTTACATGACTGACTAGACTGTAAAGTGAAGTAATTCAAGATGCTAGGCTAAAAAAAGTGAAGGTTTAACTTTATTATGTAAACTAAGGAAATCAGAAGCTTAGGTATTTCATATATATATATATATATATATATATATATATATATATATAATTATTATTTTATTTTTTTTAAAGACAGGGTCTCGCTTTGTAGCTCAGGCTGGCCCTGAGCTCACTATGGAGCCCAGGCAAGTCTCAAACTCAGTAATCCTCTTGTCTCTGCCTCCCGAGTGCTGGGATGACAGGTGTGAGCCACCACGCCCGGCAGTATTTTATATTCTAAAAACAACATATAACTCAAGAAGTCACATACATCTCCATCTCCATCTAATGAGAAAGCAAATCAAAACTGGTGACTGCTCCAGCTGTGCAATTAAAACTGGAGCAATGTTACCTACTCAAAGTTCTGACACAGATCAACATTTACTGGAGTATTATGACATAGGAAAGTATTTCTTCTTTCAGAGTCATCAAACGCTTCAAGATATACATACAATACAACTTCAAAATATATCCCAAATATTGTACGGTAGCACTGTAAGTGCTATTAGGATTTAGGATATGTTTTAAAATTTCTTATGCATGGCTGTGAGTCATTTATCCCTCTTCCACTGCAACAGTTCTGGTCTGAACTACTTTACTCCAATCCATATGCTGTTCACTGTGTCTCTCCAAAGAGACTATCATTTCTCTTCAATGACTCACGCAGGGCGACCTCAAGGGGCTGACACACCTGCATATACTTAATGGCAGAGGCATACAAGCTGCAAATATCAGGTACAGAGACCCCCTATTTTGTATCTTTGTGAAACACGATAAAATTACACCGACAGCAACTGGCAAGTGTCACACAACAGAAAGGCAGACTTGTAAAAACATTACACTGTGTCCTCATCCACCTTATTTACTGATCTGGCTCTTCCTCAAAGTCAAAATTACTATGAAGAATAAATGTCTTGAATTGATTCAGGAGCCTGAGGCAGCCACTGTAGCGCAGCTAAAGACACTCATGAAAGAGGTCTTCCAGATCTGCTTTAGAAAGGGACAGGGGAATGTGTTAAGTATATTTAAAGTAAGGGGGACATTCTGAGGGGTATTAATGGTAACATGACTTTTACTGTACTAAATTTTTAATATCTAAATATACACTGTATTTTATCACACCTGATACATCATTAGTCATATTTTAATACTATGTTTCAAATGCAGTGTATTTTCTATAATATTATTTATGCATATAAACTGTCCCAAGAAGAATTTCAAATGCTTTACTGGAGTGCTAAAAAGACGTACAACATAAAAAGGGTAAGAACCCTTGTGACAGGGCCAGGGATTTAGCTCAGTGGTTCCAGTGTCTGCCTGCCAACCGCAAGGTCCTGAGTTCCATTCCTGGAACCACATATCACAATGCCACATATCCTAGCACTTGGGAGGCAGAGGGAGGAGGATTGTTGTGAGCGAGCTTGGGTTACATAGAAAGTCTGAGACCAGCCTAAAGTACAAAGTGAGACTCTGTCTCAAAAAACAAAACAAAAAACCCCTGTGGCTCAGTAAGTGAAAATTATTAGAAACTGTATTTCTTGACCCTAAAATTGCTTTTTAAAGCACATATTTACCTTAGATCTATATAGATTTTATATTCAATTCCATAACTCATATTTCTATTAAAATTTTTTCCAATAACATAATTAGGCTAAATTTAGGCTCCATGCTTACTATATTGACAGAGGTTCTCAACCAAAAATTTACTTAAGAATCATTCATGGTGCTCCCTAAAAACATAGACACACATCCGTACATGTTCTGAGTAAGACTCTAGTAGAGTTCAGAAATCTGTATTTTAAAAAATGAACACATAGCTGGAAGTGGTGGCTCACACCTGTAATCCTAGCACTCGGGAGGCAGAGGCATAAGGATTGTTGAGTTCCAGGTTTGCCTGGGCTACATAGTGAGCTCAGGGCAGGCTCAACTACAAAGCAAAACTGTCTCAAAACAAACAAACAAACAAAAAAACCCCCACATAATTCATAATCAAAACTGAAGAAACAGATCCTTGTGGTTAGTATTCTTAGGTGCCATAATTGCTCTAATTTCTTAACTATTCAACTATCTCTTATGTCCTTTGATGCATTTTCCCACTGTTTGCTGTGAAGACTATAAACTCTCCATCTCCTACCATCCAACTGTCACCTTATCCACTCCTTGACTTTCTCTTCTGATCCACAATCAGTCTGGGAATATTTTCTTTTAGAAATGAATTCAGTTACCTTAGCCACTTAGTGTCTTAATGCAAATATCTCTTAGCATTAACAATTCTTTATTAAAAAAAGAAAAGCACACAATTACATAGTCTATTTCCTGATTGGCCAAGTCAATCTTTCAAATCTTTCTGTGGATTTTTTGGACTTTCACTATAATTAACAAAAATTAATACCACATTTGTGTCACACTGGACATCTCATCAGTCTAGCTGATACCTCACAGCCAATTTAAATATTTACTGTACCATCAAGAACATAGGTTTCACATTTCTAGAAGCTCTTTCTAGGAAAGAGTAACGACTCATGTGCACCTGGGTGCGCACTACAAATGTTAGGTGGCTGCACCTACCTGCTCATCACCATCGGTGGCATCCCCAGATTGTTCTGTGCCATCACTTTATTTATGCCTTTCAGGGCCACCATTTTGGCCTTCATTATAGGATCTGTAATTGCATCAAAATCTGAAGAGGAAATATATTTTAAATTTACTTATTTTATCATCCTTGGCTTGAGGTACACTAAATTGTCCATGTAAGGATCACAAACAGAATTCATAAACTTTTACACTTCATTATTCAATAACTGTTACGGGTTTCTGTACTATTAAGGAAATCATCAGATGGTAACAACTTTACCCTGAATTTTAGTTATTCATAATTAAAGTAGGCTTTAATACCACAGTCTTGCAATAATTAAAACAAAAGATCTCTTTCAAATTTAACAATAATCAGAATGGTTCCTTTAGCAACGGTAACAGCAAAAGTGAGAATGTGCAGTTATTATCAATATTAAATAATTCCACTAAATTAGTTATCATTTTTTAAAAGAAAAATGTACCAATTTCTTGAGGGTATACCCTCAAAAGCAGGGTATTGAGAGGCTACTGAGAAACTATCTTGGCAAATAAAAGAAAAAAATCTATGATTAAACTAGTAATATATAGAACACAGCATTTTACTTAAAAGACAGCATTCTTCAGACATGAGCTTTCTAATTGTTAATTCTTACATTCAGCAGCACTGAGAAATTTTCACTACATGGCTTTTGTTGTTGTTTATAAAATTTTTAAACAAACGGGGCCAGAGATTTAGCTCAGTGCTTCCAGCACCTGCCTTGCAAGCGCAAGGTCCTGAGTTCCATCCTGGTAACCACAGACAACAATGCTGGGCGTGGTGACTCACGCCCACCAGCAATCAGTCTCACATACCACAAGTGCTGGGCGTGATGACTCATGCCCACCAGCAAACAGTACCATATGCCACAGTGCTGGGCATGGTGACTCACACTTGTAATCCCAGCACTCGGGAGGCAGAGACAGGAGGATTGCTGAGTTCAAGGCTCGCCTGGACTCCATAGTGAGCTCAGGGCCAGCCTGAACTACAAAGCGAGACCCTGTCTCAAGGAAGGAAGAAGGAAAAAAAAAAGGTATGAAGAGACTTGCGTGGAAAAAAATAATGCCAAGTATTTGCTCTACACCAAAGGACAGAAAGAAGCTTTACTTCTACCACAGATTTCTTACATTTACCTTTCCACAACTGAAAATGCATAGAACAAATGGCAGATAGAACTACAATGAAGGCTCTAATTTCTATTAAATGGTGACATAAATAAAGGAATCGAATGGGTTTTGCAACTTAAAGATTTGAATCTCCTGGTTTAACCTAGAAAGCATCTAAAACTTAAAAGTTCCAGGAAGAACAGAACCATACTACTATTATTCGGTTCCAGACATACATTCAGTAATGAACTCGTACAAGGAAACTGCATGTCGCTGCGATAGCCACAGTGGTCTAACAGAGTCCCAAAGCCATTCCTACCAATGTTGGGGAAGAACGGTTCTGATCGCTGACGAATCATGGCTTGCATCTGCCTCTGCTGCTGCTGTTCTTGCCTTTCTTGATCCAAAAGGTCCTGTAGCAGCAGTGGCTGTTCTTCTAGGAGGAGGGGCCTCTCTCTATTTTGCTGAGCTACTGTTTGAGGGATCATCAGTTGTTGGGGTCCAGATAGGCCACTGGTACCAGACTGACTTGTGAGAGGCACACTTTGATTTGTAGGCTTTCCTGTTCCCAAATTAGGGTTAGCTGTTGACTGTCCCTGAAGAAATCCTGGATTTACCTGCACACCCTGAGAAAAAGTGTGATTTACCCTAGGGACCACGGTGACATTAGAATTCATGGTAGAATCCAAAACAGGGCCAGGTGGTACCATGAAAGTAGAAGGCAAACTTGGCATGTGGCTGGACGGTGAGGCTGGCAGAGTTGGTTGGGGAGATCCCAAGGGCCTAATGTCTGAACCGTCAGATTTTTCACTGGCAAGTAAACTTGAGAGGACTGGAGTGGATCCAGTCAGGTCACAAGAGTTCATTACACCTTGAGCAGGAAGGGGAGTGGAGCCTTGAATGACATTTGCACTAGAACCAGTAGCTTCTTGATTAGATCTTTTCTCAAGTGGCTCTGCATCAGACGGTGTCAAGGAACCTTTTTCCCCATCACTTAGGTCTGTGTGAGCAGAAGCCTGTGAACAGGAAGGGTCAGCATCACCTGCATTCTCATCACTTTTCTCAGTTTCACATCTGGCTTCCTCTTTAGAATTTGGAGACAGGACTTCTGTTTTTATCTCACTGGTAACAGTGGATTTTTTCTGAGGCAAATGGTTCTCAGAGAGAACCACAACTTTATCTTCTTGTTCCTTTTTGGGGGGTTCAACAGATGCACACTGATTATCTAACTTATCATCAATTGGAACATTAAGATCTAGTTCCTCATTAAACATGCTTTTCTTATCTCCCAGATCAAGTCCTGGATCTGTGTATGCAATGATATCAAACTCTCCTGACCTTAAGAGATCATCCAGGTTAGGATCATTAGTTTCCAAATTATCTAAAGTATCCAGTTCATCTCCCTTACCATCCTCTGTATCTAAATTTAAATTTTCAAGATCTTCATCGTCCAAGTCTTTTACTTCAACCCCCTCAAGGTCTTTAACATCCAGTTCTTTCACAGAAGGGTCATCAGAATCAAGTTTTTCTTCCAGACCATCAGACGACTGGCTGGTTATCTGTAAATTATCTGATGCTGTTTCAGCTGATGCAGATGTTGACAAAGGAGCCTCAGGAAACCCAGCACCTAAGGGGTGACTCATATGCCTCATGACCATAGAAGATGGATGCAGTGGATGCCCTTGCTCTTGCGGAGATGGTGGCACCTGTTCCAAATTTGGATGCACAGGGAGGTGATGAGGTAGACCCTGGGGAGGCCGTCTCATAGGGTCTGTGTGCCGCGGGCCTGCAAAGTCTGCCCGGGGAATGAAGTTTCCATGTCTCAGATGAGAAGGTGCCTCTATGACACTGCCAGGAGTAGCAGGGAAAGGCAGCCGTGGCCTTCCATCCGGGGCCCTGTGCCTCAGTTCAATAAATGCCTGGCCCAGAATGTTATGCTGCTGAACTGGCAGGCTCTGCGATGGAAAGTGCTGAGGAAGTCCAACTGGATTACTCATCTGTGAATTATTTAAAGGTCTAGGCATTTCTACAGATACTGATCTTCTCAAGTGTGGAGGAATACCAGATCCTTGCACTTGCTGAGGAGGCATAAGGAAGCGGTCCTGACCTGACATAGTACCATGGCTACCTCCTGGAAATCCAAACCTAAAAATAAAAAGAGCAAATAATTAAGGATTATGGTGAATTCAGAATGAGGTTGACAAAGGGAAAATGACTACAAATAAAAAATTATGGTTCCCAAATACAAGGACTTTGGTAACATGAACAAAAGAACAGCCTTTGGGGTCAACTGCCTAAACATAGGAGTGAAACTACTTAAGTTTTACAGTAAGAGCCCATTTCTTTTTTCCTGTATGTAGGAACTCTATATGAAAAAGGCTAATTTGGGGGAATGTGTGAATGGAATAGGAATATTGTATGTCTCAGTAAATGAGAATACAGAGGTACTGTGTGGTCAGTGGACAGATTCCTTAAAGGCAGTGAGGACAGGTGCTTAGAAGAGGTGAAGGATAAGAGCATTTATTTATATAGGTTAAGTACACAAATGCATTATAGGGTATTATATATCTCATTCTATTATTATGGGCAACTTACAAAGAAGTATGAAATTACATGAATATAAAAGAAAAAGGGAAAATAAGAGTAAGAACAGAACATTAGAGGTACAGGTATGAGATTAAATCATATGGTAGGATTTAGTTCAGTGGTGCAACTGCCTGCCTTGCAAGTGCAAGATCATGAGTTTGCTCCCAGTACCACCAAAGCAAAAAATAAAAACATTTTAAAGAACTGTCTCGTTCTAGTTAGGGAGGAAGTTTGGCTTTGACCTTTCTACTAGCCATTTCAATAAAGGAAATACAGTCATAATACATCACTGTTAACTTTACAACATGATCTTATCCTGAAAACCTGTTAAAGGCAAACATCCTTGCGATTCGGAACTCTCCACAAAGGCTTTACAACTGAGAAAGCAGAATTCTGGGAGAAGCTGATTCTCCTCGTGACAGGAGGCTGTGCCTCTGGTGGTAGCTCCACTGTGGATGATGAGACTGGAGTCAGGGTAAACTGTGTCACTATGGCAGCAAGGAAAACAACTAGCACTTGATAACAAAGGTTTATTTTTACATTTCATAGAAGTGGAAAAAAGTCCGTGACCTATCATCAGTAGAAAACAGCACCAACTGTATCTCAGGAGGAAGAAAACGTACACAAGAGTAGCAACACTTTCATTAACAGTAACTGTCAGTTCACTTTTCTAATAGCAATGTAAAGCTGGCAGGACACAAGAAGTATTACCTAAATCCATGAGCTCTCATCCCCATGCCAGCGACATCAGGAGGGTAGGGACCACGCTGAGCCTTGGGGAGAGCAGAGTATCTAGGCCCGAGAGGTGGGACCACAGGTGATCGGAGGTTCCCAGGGTAGGGAGGTGGAGGTCGACTGAAGGCCTGGCTGATGCTCTCTGGCTGCCAGTGCGGAAGGGGTACTGGGTGAGGCACTGCTGGTGCCTCCTGGGGCCCCTTCTCCTGCCGACTAGCAATCTTCTTTTGCTGCTGCTGCTGGAGAATGATTTCTCGTAGCTTCTGTCGCTGCATGGAAGGAAAGAGAA